>PVJD01006405.1:0-98980 GCA_004026545.1 Mormoops blainvillei | reverse complement strand
TCTTTCTTTCTTTCTTTCTTTCTTTCACCCATCTCTCTCTCTCTCTCTCTCTCTCTCTCTCTCTCTCTCTCTTCCTCTTTCTTTTGCTGGATAGGAGTCCATTGCAGAGCTGTACCACAATTTGTTTATCCATTAACCTATTGATGGACATATTGAGTTCCTTCTGTTTTGGGGCTATTGTGAATAAAAGCTGCTATAAACATTCATGTTCAAGCTTTTCTTTTAAAGAGACATTCTCTATTATTTTTTTAATTTTCACCAGAAGAAATTTTAAAGAGGGGGGAAGGGAAGGAGAGGAACATTGATGTGAGAGAGAAGCATCAATCAGTTGCCTCCCCTATGCACCCCAACTGGCGACTGAACCCACACCCTAGATATGTGCCTTGACTGGGAATTTTTTTAAAGTATATTTTATTAATTATGCTATCACAGTTGTCTCATTTTTATCTCCTCTTCATTCCCATCCCCCTGTACCACACCCACCATCAGCATTGCCCCCATTAGTTCATGTCCATGGGTTGTACCTATAAGTTCTTTGGTTTCTCCATTTCCTATACTGTTCTTAACCTCCCCCTGTCTATTTTGTACCTGCCATTCATGCTTCTTATTCCCTGTGTTTTTCCCCCAAGGTCCCCCTCCCCCTCTCTGCCAATTACCCTTCATGTGATCTCCATTTCTGTGATTCTGTTCCTGTTCTAGTTGTTTGCTTAGTTTGTTTTTGGTTTTGTTTTTTTCTTTAGGTTCCATTGTTGATAGTTGTGAGTTTGTTGTCATTTTACTGTGAATAGTTTTGATCTTCTTCTTTTTCTTAGATAAATCCCTTTAACATTTCATATAATAAGGGCTTCACGATGATGAACTCCTTTAATTTTACTTTATTTGGGAAGCACTTTATCTGTCCTTCCATTCTAAATGACAGCTTTGTTGGAAAGACTAACCTAGGTTGTAGGTTCTTCCTTTTCGTGACTTTGAATAATTCTTTCCAGCCCCTTCTTGCCTGTAAGGTTTCTTTTGAGAAATCAGCAGATAGTCTTATGGGAACTCCTTTGTAGGTAACTGTCTCCTTTTCTCTTGCTGCTTTTAAAATTCTCTCCTTATCTTTAATCTTGGGTAGTGTAATGGTGACGTGCCTTGCTGTGTGCTTCCTTGGGTCCAACTTCTTTGGGATTCTCTGAGCTTCCTGGACTTCCTGGAAGTCTATTTCCTTTGCCAGATTGCAGAAGTTGTCCTTCATTATTTTTTCAAATAAGTTTTCAATGTCTTGGTAGTCCTCATCTCCTTCTGGCACCCCTATGATTCCAATGTTGGGATGTTTAAAGTTGTCCCAGAGGTTCCTCAGCCTCTCCTCATTTTTTTCAATTCTCGTTTCTTCATTCTGTTGTGATTGAATGTTTCTTTCTTCTTTCTGCTCCAAATCGTTGATTTGAGTCCCAGTTTCCTTCCTTTCACTGTTGGTTCCTTGTACACTTTTCTTTCCCTTTGCATAGCCTTCACTTTTTCCTCTATTTTTGTGACCATACTCAACCATTTCTGTGCGCATCGTGATTACCAGTGGTTTGAACTTTGCATCTTATAGGTTGGCTTAGTTGTTTTTCTGGAGTTTTGATCTGTTCTTTCATTTGGGCCATATTTCTTTGTCTCGGCGCACCTGTTATGTTGTAAGGGGCGGAGCCTTAGGTGTTCACCAAGGTGGTGCAACTCATGTTGCTGCGCGGTGATGCAGTATGTGGGGCAAGTCAGAGGGGGAACAATGCCTCTTGCTAGGTTCTCTGCCGGCTTTCAGTCGCTTCCCCTGCTACCCACATGCAAATTGGGGCCTTCTGGTGCTGATTTCCCAGGCCGGTGGGTTTGTGCACATTCTAGGACCCTGTGGGTCTCTCCAACGAACTCTCCTGTGAGGATGGGAGTTTCTAGCACTGCAAGCCCCACAAGTTTTTACGGCCCGAGGTTTTGAAGCTTTCTTTTCCTGTGCTGGAACCCTGGGTTGTGTGGTCTGTCTTGCTCCCCAGTTGTTCCTCCCAGTTTATCCGCATGCAAATGTGGGACTGCCCAGTCCACCAGTCGTAGCCTCACTTGCCCGGTCCTCCACGCTTCCTTTCCACCTGAGCTGCCTGTCTCTGCCCATCCTACCAGTCTGGATGACTGTTTCTTCTTTAACTTCTTGGTTTTTGGCATTCCATGCAGTTCGATTTTCTGGCAGTTGTAGTTGTCTTTTGTTTTTAAATTTGTTGTTGTCCTTCTTTTGGTTGTGCAAGGAGGCAAAGTGTATCCACCTATGTCTCCATCTTGGCCGGCAATAAGACCCTGACTGGGAATTGAAATAAGATGATGCTCCAACCAGCTGAGCCATACCAGCCAAGGCTGAACATATGTTTTAATTTCTCTTAACACCTATGATTGTGTCAATTTAAGAAACATCCAAACTTGTAGATAATCTTATATGAGCTTATTTGAGCCAAACTTAAGACAATTGCAGGGAAGCAAGATTTCAAATGTTCTGGAAAATGACTCATTTGGAATTAAGGAGGGAATATAAGGAAGACTTTAAGGAAGTAGAAGAAAGGAAGGCATGGTATCAATTACAGAATAGTTAACAAGAGTATGGGCTTTCTTGAGGTTGGTTGCTTCAGAAGGGTCTGAAAATTCAGACGAGTACGAAGAGGGACCCCCCCACCCCGCCCAAAATGGAATTATCTTTTGGGGGGCATGCCCCTTGTAGTACAGGCTTCCTCCACTAGGTGAGTGTTCTAGGAACCCATCTGTATCAGTGTACCCACTGGCATTGTTGTGAGAGGCTACGTTCAGCTTCAGTAAATTTTTTGAAGACTCTTTAAATGCCTTTGCCCATTTCATGATGGGTGATTTAAGAGCATACCTGCCCACACCATGCTGAGTGTTCCACAGTTTTTGATAAAAAATGGCATGACTCCCCTCCCCCCGCCCTCCCTATTCACCCAATCTCACCCTCAGTGACTTTTTTTGGTTTCTCTAGATGAAAAAAGTCAAAGGGAAATGCTTTGCTGATGTGGAAGAGTTATTGTGCCTTGCTTTTATTTCTCAGCGTGGTTCTCAACCCACAATTCATCTCAAGTTGAACTCTTGTTCTTTTCAGCTGGGGCAACACTTTAGTGAAAAACATTGGGCCCCCGAGACACGACTGGCAACAAGTTCAATGCATACTATTCAGCTTAAAAAAAATGGCAGAATTAACTCAGTTGAGTAACAGGTTTTTACTTTGGTTCATGTAATCCTCACAACTATAAGAGGTAATACTTACACTTTACAGATGAGGAAGTTAAGATTTAGAGAAATAAATCTCCGAAATCCAGGCGGCTAGTAAATAATGGAGCCAAGATCCTAACCCAAGTCTCACTGCTTCCAAAATTCACGATTTTAGTCAAGATTAGCACTGAAAGCAGTAACTGGAGCTCTGAGTTGTGTGTATTGTACCACAACCTTCAGCAGAAGACACTGTGGTTGAGAGCAAGCTCTCTTAAGAGCTTGTTAAGAACAAATTAAGAGAGCTGGACTCCCAGGTTGGAAGACCACTCTGCCACCACAAGTTGATAGACATCAAGCAAGTCACAAAATCTCTCTGAGTTGCAATTATACCCACATGTAAAATGGGGCTAATACTGCTACCTATGCCTCATGGGGTTATGAAAGACAATAGATTAAAAAGCAAAACAGTACCTAATATGTAGCAAGACAAATATAAACTATGCTAGAAACACCATGCTGAAAAAAAAAACACAAGCCCTGACCGGTGTGGCTCTGTGGGTTCGGTGTCGTTCTGCAAAGCAAAAGGTCAATGCTTTGATTCCTGATCAGGGCACGTGCCTAGGTTGTGGGCCAGATCCCTGGTTGGTTAGGGGTGTGTGAGAGGCAACCAATAAATATTTCTCTCACATCTCAATGTTTTTCTCCCACTTTTCTCCCTCCTTTCCCCCCTCTAAAAATAAATAAATAAATAAAATACTTTGAAAAATCTAAATATCCAAAAAAGACCAAAATATAATTTAGCAACAATAGCTTTTCTTGGGTTTTTATGAAGACTAAACCCCAAATCTCCATTAAGACTTCATTATGTGTTCAACAGAATCCCCACAGCAGTGTGCTATAGCTGTATTATTCCACTCTAGTAATTGTTTATTATACGGGAGAAATACTTCTCAAATTGAGCCTTTTAGTCCCCTGACCTATACCATCAGTAAGGTGTTTTTTCCTCTGCATCTTACTCTAGAACTTATTCAGAAAGTATTTTATTCTTCAGACCTTTATAAGACTTTACTACTCCAGAAATTTATGAATAAAAAAATGAGGCCTGACTAGTGTGGTTCAGTTCATTGGGCAGTGTCCCACAAAGTGGAAGGTCACCAATTCGGCCGTGGTCAGGGCACATGGCTGAGCTGCTGATTTGGTCCCTGGTAGGGGTACATACAAGAGGCAACTGATTGGTTTCTCTCCACATCTCCCTCCCTTGCTCCCTCCCTTCCCCTCTCTGTACAAATAAGTAAATAAAATCTTTTCAAAAAAGAAATGAATAACAAGATAATTTAAATTTCACATAGAAAATCAGCAGACACAGGAAAATACTCAAGAGACTAGTCTTAATCTCCACATTCTTTTATTCCGAATTCTTTGACAATAGGGAAAACTAATTTTGCAGCTTCCTGAAGTATACTGTTGACTGAAAGCTAAAACTGAGTTGAAGGTAGCCATTTATTCAGCAGATAATGAGTGACTTCACTATACAACATGCCAAGTATAGTAACACCTAAGGATACAGCAGAAGAAACAAGAATCCCTGATCTCATGGAGTTTACATTCCAGCAGGTGAAAACAGACAACTAAGAAAATGAGCCTTCCTGTCTTCCTCTCTCCTGCTCAGAAGCTACAGAGGCCTTTGAATTTCGCCCTTGTAGCTGCGGTAGCCACGCAGTTGTGATGCCTCCTAGAAGCTGAGGCTGCACCTCCCCCGTGGCCCCTCAGGCTAGCCGGGCATCTCAGATGAGAGCTGCGCCCAGGCCAGCACCTGCTGCTGCACCGCGGCAGCCAGGAGGTGACCACGGCAGCTGGTGCGGCTGCAGACTCTGCTGTTGGGATGCTAGGTCATGCCACTGCTGGGGGTTTCAGTGGAGGAAGTAAGGCTGAGCCCTCGGGCCTAACATCGCTTACCAGGAGCCTCATGGAACTCAGCCTGCTTGGCAGCAGCAGCAGCAGTTTGGCACATGCCACTATGAGACGAAACCGTTTCGGGAGTGTGCCCAGACCAGGGTGACCTTAAGCTTTGTGAGGGTTTCGGCAAGGTGCCAGAACAGTGCAGATTTGTGAATGGATTAGCCTCATCAAGAAGTTCAAATTGAAGAAATGGAAAATCATCTCTCATGACTAATTTGGTATAAAAATATATTTGTTAGTGAAAGTATAAAACTGCCAGTTAAACCTCTCTTCTATCAAAGCAGACAAAACAAAACAAAACACCCTCTCCTCTATCTGTAATAGTTTCCTTGCCTTAGAATTGCAATGGAAGAGGGTGTTCTTTCTATACAGTTCATTGAGCTGCTATTGAGTTTGGGGCTGGGCAAGTAAATGTGTGGCATCCTTAAACCAGCTTTTGTGATGTTAACTATTTGTGAATCAATTAGAATACAGTGATTTTCTCCACCCCCCTCCCCCCAAAAGAAAGTAGGTTGTCAGATGGTGATGCTATTTCCTCAGCTTAAAATAGATATATCTGGGTGTATAACATGGCTAAATAGACAAAGAATTTAGGTAAGCACAATTATCCTTCAGTTCTAACTTTAACTTTGGTCAAGTTCTCTGACTTCTAACCAGAGGTTGAGGTCACTAGTTTTCACTGTTGTGTAAATTCCACATCTATAATGTTGGGTAGGTTATCATTTTTTTTTGTATTGACTACTACCCAATATTGTCAAGGATACAGAGAAACAGGCATATTCTTTTGCAGCAGATGAAGGTTTGTTTATTAGTGCAACTTTTCTGGAGGGCCCTTTAGCAATCCTAAAATCTTTCTGGCCTCTAAGAACTTCCAGTTCTCTCTCCTATCCAAATGACTGTTTCTCCCTAAGACAGTGGTTCTTAAATTTTGGTTCACACTAGAAGTACCTGGCGGGGGTAGGAGGAGGGAGGTTAGTAAAGGCTCATGCCCTGTCTTCAGTGAGCCTGGGCCTCAATGTTGATCGTTTTACAGGCCAAAGTTTGAAAAGCACTGCCCGACCTTCACCCTGCCAACCTCTCTGCTCCAGACTTTGGCTTAGGTGTCACTGCCTAGACAAGTGGTCTCTACACAAATCCAGTGTCTGGCTGAGGCACCATCCTGAACAGTCCCATAAGGGCCATCTATAAATTACCCAGTCCCATCTTCTTTGGTTGCAAGAAGGCAAGACTTCAAGAGAACAGGAGGTGGGTGTGCCTACCTTTTTACCATAATATTCCTAGTACATGACAGAGTGCCTGACTCACTGAATGAGCCATAAAAATATATCCACCTTTTGTACACCAGCATTCTGGGAATTCATATTAAGGAAATAATTAAGAATGTTCTCAAAATATCTAGTCACAAGGATAAAGCAGAGCTAGGTTTATGATGCCAAGACACTGGAATAAAATGTTCATCAATAAATGGACTAAAGTAAAATGATGCTTTCAATAAAAGTGATGTATTCAACAAATCCAAGTAGACATTTAAAAAAAGATTTTACATATTTTGAGAGAGAGTAAGGGAGGGAGAAAAAAACATCGACTGTTTGTCTCTCATACGCACCCATTTCAGGGACCAAACCTGTAACCCAGGCATAAGCCCTGACTGGGAATCCAAGTGGCGATGCTGAACTTTGCCGAACGTTGTGCAGTCACCTCAGCCACACTGGTCAGGGTGTGGATGTAAGGTTTTCAAAACAATGGAAGAATCTATAGAGACCAGAGACATATTAGCCAGCTGCAGTGAATAAAACATATGAATTCTGATTTGAATAATCTATTTTTAAAATAAAAACACATTTGAGACAATCATGAAAATTTTAATACTATGTAGTTTTCTAGTTTAAAGAAGCATGGTATTATGATTGGGTTTTGGTTTTTTTTTTGGAGCGTCCTTCTTTTAGAGATACATACTGAACTATTTGTTGGTTAAATGTCTGGGAGTTGGTTAAAAAAATCTGGGGAAGAGAAAGAACGGGAGTATAGAGAAAACAATGTTAGCCATGAGGTACTATCTATTGAAGTTATTCTCTCTACTTTTGTGTATGTTTGAAGTTTTTCATAATAAAATATTTAAAAAAATTTCTCCCCAAAGTGATGTAGAACACTTAAGGACTTAAAAATGTGTTCCTCATTAAGTGGAAGAAGCAGGTAATAAGACAGTATGATCACATTATATAAATACTTACCCAAAGGTCTATAAGGGCTTATACCAAGGAAGTAAGTTCCCGTTTGGTGTTATCCAATAGACCTTCCTACGATGATGGTTATGTCCTATAATCTGCCATGTTCAAAACAGTAGCCACAAGGTACACTCATAGCTCTTAAAGCACTGCAGTGCAAAAGGTAAACTAAACTCTTAATTCTGTGTTTAATTTAAATTTGAATAGCAACAGGGGGCTAATGGATACCACACTGGACAGTATGGGCAGATGATAGAATTATGGATGATTATCTTCTTTTTTACTTGTTATTTAAACATTTTTCTATAATGAAAATGCATTGTTTTGCAATAAGCAAAAAGCAAACTTTGTTTTCCTTTAAAACATTGATAACTAGCAGCATGGGTTCTCTTTTTTCAGAGAACTATTCTGAAAATGAAATGAAGGGGAATAAAGCAAGTTACATAGGAAAGTTTTGTGTCTGTTTTCAATTAGCTTTTAAAGGCAAAATCAGGTGATTCACTTCTAAATCTCTTTCAATCCTACCATTCCTTCAATCTCAATTCATATAAGAACATGTTTTTGTTTGTTTACTAGAAGGACTGAGTGTGAATGCATTGTGTAGATTAGAAACTTCGACATATATGTCAATCATAAGGGAAAGAAAAAAAATCTAGGCCCCCCCAAACCTTTTGTGAATATCTAATGAACCTGGAGCCATACGACTCTATGATCAGGCAGAAGAAAATTTTTAAAAGATCATAAGGGATTTCTTTATTGAAGCAATCAGGAAATAGGAGCAACCTGGATGAATCTGACAGGGTTGGAAAGGAGAATAGGATCTGAAACATGGCAGGAACGTCTGCAGTTGTAGTATACAATAGAGTGAAAATGAGAGGATAAAAGAACTATGCCAGAGGCGAAATTTTTATTGACTTATAATTTTTTCAGCATACAAAGTATTGAATCAAGTGTAATATTTACAATTCTTACATAATGTACATTTTAGAATAACTATAATGTACTTTGTTCCATTTACAATGACAAACTACAGTAAAATCACATTCATGAATTAGGATAGAAATCCTCTACATACTAATAAAATGTAAATGATGTGTTGGTTATGTATTCTTTAAAATATGCCTTTTCACAGATAGCAAGAAATATTACATGTAATGTCTTTATGACTGGAATGATCCAAAAATACCACAAAGCACAAGTAAACACATATAGAAAAGTAACTCATCATTTCCAAAAGTTAACCTTTAGCCTTTGTGTAAAATAAATGATGTCAATAATCTTTATAACGTAGCAAGCTTTCCCTGCTTTAAATTAATACCCAAAACGTGGGGAGTGGTCTTGAGGAAAAATAATAACATCTATAACATAAAATAGTGAAAAGACCAATACAGAGAAAATGTTATTTAATCAAACCTTGCTTCCCCCCCATTAGCTCATTTTAAGTAGATAAATTTATGTAAACAAAAAAGGATGTCCAAAAATTCGTATCTGTAGGAGTCAGGATTCAACTGAACTGAACCCAAGCCATTGTAGTTGTCTTTCATCAGGAAATTTGTAAGTCCAGGCATACCTCAGAGATATCGTGGGTTCGTTTCCAGACCACCACAATAAAGCAAGTATCGCAGTAAAGCAAGTCATAATCCTTTTTGTTGGTGGAGTGTCTTGCTTTCAATTTGTAGAGACACAACATCTGTGAAGCCCAATAAAGCAAAGTGCAATAAAATGAAGTATGCCTGTATATGGTAAATTAAAATTACCTTTGTGATGTTTTGCTCTCATTAACGTTTGTTATTACAAAAATGTAAATTTCCCTACAATTTAATGTCTTCAAATCCTACTCTATTCCTTCAAGGTAATTTTATATCCATGTTCTCCATAACATTTGGGGTTTATCAAAACACAAGGAAAGCTGGCAGTCATTATCAGATTTTGCTGCTTTACAATGATTTCAAATCAATTCATGAGGCAAAGAAAGTGCCTCCGGCTAGCAGTCAGGCAGGGGTTCTGGTGCTATGTCACCAACCTGCAAACCAGGGACCCCCTCGGCAAAACAAGAGGAGGAGCCCAAATCAAAGAGACAATGTTGGCACTCTTATAGTAAGATCGAAGAAGTCCTACTGTAAAATCAGGTGAGATACAGTTATGTCAAAGTACATTGTGAACAGCAGAACAGTATATGAAGGGATATTGTCATAGTTTCCTTTGTTCCATTGCACTCGATTAATTTGTGAGGAGCTCCGAATCCAAAAAGAACAACAACTACTTGTTAGTGCGCTTTCCACTGTGTCATGCAAATGTGAAGTTATTCTGAACAAACAATTCTATAAAAACATCATTTTTCCAGCTCATGTCCATGATAAAAGGTGCTATCAAACAGAAAAGTTAATTTGACACCCTACAAGTGATATGGGAATGTCTTATTATTCAAAATGGGTAGTAAATTCAGTTTTAAATACAACATGGTTTATTATAACCATACTTTACATGTACGAAATTATATTTCTAAAATACTGCTTAACGCATAGCAAATTTGAGTTGTCCAGACTGGAAAGGTACAATTTTTTTCCCCAAATGCACTCATGAAGAACCAAAGTACATATTACAAATTAAATCTATTTGTTTTGGAAGGCAAATACCAAAGTTCATTAAAATCTATAGTGTAGACCAGTATAAATTAGGCAAACACTGTAATGTAGTGAATCCCTGGAAATTCCTGAATTTCTAAGGATTGTATCAAAAGTAATTTTTAAAACCTTATAAATCTTAAACATGTGTTACATTGAAGTTGCAAATAACTACTCAATTACCTTTAGTCTAGTTCTAACATGAAACAACCTAATGAACTCTTCATGGTGCAAACAATATTCTTATTTTGGTATTACTCTAACTTAATGACCTAATGATATGACCTAACAGAATAATGAAAAGGAATCAAAAACTACTATCAGCAGATCAGTTATGGAAAGAAAACAAAGGGCAATCACATTGACCCATGAAGCCCAAGAGTATGATTAACATTGTTTACATTACAATTTCTCATAATGCACTGAATAGTTTACGGCATAATAAACTCGGATTTATTACACACTACAGAAAAGCCGTTAGCTGACACAGCTAAATTTACCCTGGTAAGAGTCAACCTACTTTGTAATTATTAAACTTTATAGCCTTGTTGTTTACTGTATCATTTCTGCTGAATTTAATTCTAAATTATATTTAAGAAATACAGCCACAGAAATGTATTTTTCTCCCTGTACTGTTAAAGATTTTACTTTCTCTGAAGATATTCAGAACCATGATCATCTTCAGTGCACTTTAAATATATCTCCAACCATTAAATTAGATGATAATTACTGTCACATTAACGAGTCATGACTCAAGCCATAGGTGGTAAGAGTGTCCTGAAAAATTGCCTTCACAGAGATTCCAGAGACTTTCTGAAGCACCAGTGGCTGGATCCAAGAGGGAAACTGCCTAGGCTTCCTCAGATAAAGGTTAGAAGCTTTAAGAGTAGAGTCCTAAGATTAAAATAGGATTGGCAATACAAAAGAAAAGTGATTTTCCTTTCTCTTTTCCTTTTCCTTCCTTCCTCCCTTCCTCACTCCCTTCCTTCCTTCCGTTTCAACATATTTTCTTATCCTTGAGTTTCTTTAAAAATTAATTTCAAAGCACAATCCAATAAAAATGCTATAAATCTGTGACTCTGAGGTGAAAAAGATGTAATGTTCCTGTTATTGTTTCAATTACAATACAAGGTTTTAGAAGTTAGCATTTCCTTAGAAATAATTCATAAATATAGTTTTTATTCTTCCCTGATATGCAGTGATTATTACTGAGTAAGCATCATACACATGCAATTTGGCCAAACAAACACAGAACCTTTTCTGTGATGTGAGTTTATTTCAGAATAATTCCTGTTTAGACAGATTCCATTTTGATGGTCAATTAATTTATAAAACTCTAGTTATTGTAGGGGGGTGGTGGTTAGAAAATATATTATCTACCCAATTAAATATTACTTATCTACTTATTTGATTACTCAAGTTTAAAAACCTCTTTTATTTAGAAACTGAGTATCAATAATAACACATGTATCTTGTAAACGATTAAACTTAATTGTTGACAATATTAGAAAGAAGCCATAAGGCAAATTACTAAATTACTTTATACTCCTGACAAGATATGTCAACTGAAGATGGAATCAGGCTAATTTGTAGCATATACATGGTAAATTAATATATCCATAATATTTTGGAATTCAAGGGTTTGTGATTCATTAAACCAAATAAAAACCTATATAATGCTATAATTTAAAAGAATGTACACTGTGTACAACAAGTACATAAGATAGATGTTGGAAAAATTAAAAAGCAACTTATTGCCAGTTTTCTTAGTAAAGACTAAGAAAAATATGATTTTTTTCTCCTTTTACAAAGAGATTTTTCTTTCACAAGGACCAATAACAAAAATGCATCTTAAAAAGTATAAATTTCAAATAAAAAATGCTCTACATTATTTTATAAATCAGCTTTTCCTTTGAAAGCTACAATCTGATGAAAGCATAATTGTGCAACATTCAAGTAACCCCTGAAACAGTTTTATTATATCAATAAATTTGTCAAGGTTTTAAGAAATCAACCCAACAATAAAAAAGCTGCAATATCTATAACTGAGAACCTTTTGACGATAAAAAAATATTGTTAAGGGTTTCTTTTTGCTCCTTAAATGGAATAAATCTGAAGGATCGAGTTATATTTATCCGTACAGTCACTGTATGTATGTTAGAGTACTGGTCAAAAACCACACACTGAAGGAGTATAACTGCATTTATGAGCAAATGGGATGGGTAAACACACTCTCTGGTTCTAATAATTACATATTATGTGTATGATAACTAGGCTACTAAAAGAAAACAAAACAATTTCTGAAACACTAAAAATAATCTGGGAAACTAAAGAAAAACCATATTCTTCAGACAGGAAGGAGAGTTGGCTCCCACTTGATGCAGACAAGCTTGACTGAATAATACTGGGTGCAATGCACAGAAGAAAAATCAATGCTACCATCCACCAGCAAAAAAAAAAAATTTTTTTTTGGTCTAACTCTTAAGATCTAGTAATCTAAAGACGGCCTAGGTCTAGAGAAAACGTTTATCTATAAAATAGCCCTTTAAACAGAATTTTTTTCCTTTCATGAGTTTCTAAAGTAGGCTCCTCTTCCAACTACTAAGGCCTATGTTTTACTTTATATCAATGAATGGGTACCTTTTTTCCAAACCACTCAATAGCTACTAAAATTAAGTACAATTAAAGTAGTAAAAATTTGTGATTTTTCAGATGTATACATTAGGAAGTCACCAGATTTAATATTTTCCCCTTCTTAAAAATATTCAGAATTTCTGTGAATCTTGCTGGAAACGATTTAGTTTCTCTGGATTATTGGATGCCATTTGGGAAAAATCACGAAAAATGTCCTGATAAGTTTCATCACCTGCATGAAAGTAAAATAAGGACACTTGTAAAATTTATACAATGAAAAAAAACTAATAACATTTTTATGACTAGTAACTATGTTATAATTCATTATATTAAAATTTTGTTCAGATGAGCATTTTTGCAAAAGATGAACTAAATAGAAATGCTGGAAAAGGATGCAGAGAAAGAAAATTAAAAAAACTATACCTGAAAAAAGCACCTCAAATGCAGCCACAGAGGAAAGTTCAGAGTTAGAATAGAGCAAAGATGCAAGTATTTTAAAGTAATGTACAGAAATACATTTATTAATACATGAGAAATAAGTCATTTTAAGTGAGGTATAGTAAACAAGGCATTCTTTCTTTTTCTGTTCATTTAATTTGATTTTTAAAATTTCATCTTTATTGTATGTTTTTAAACAAGGCAATCTTTAAATAAATATTTCCCTTGATCAAGACCAGAAGAAAGACCAAAACAAATTCTAAATGTTTCTGATGGATGCAAGTTATTAATAAGACAAAAGTCATAATCAGATAGGGAGGAGGAAACCCTATTTTAATAGTATCTTTTAATTAATAGGCATTTTAACTTAAATAGCACGTGAAAAAAATTCTTAACTCCAACTTCAATGCTTAACTAAAACTAATACACCTAATCTACCTCTTATTAAGCTTATAAAATGATAAAGCCTAGAAAATGACTATAAAATCATAATTTCACATTTAGTCAGAACTTTTTTATTTACTGTAGGTCACATGGGCAAGAATGCTATGACAAAAAGGGGAACAAGTACCAAAATCATGTTCAATAGGGATAATGGACATGTATACTCCATACAAATGTGCTCGTAGAGAAGTAGATTATACAGATACTATAGCAGATTGAACACTCTATTTCTTGCCATGAGAAATTAAATATATATACACATACAGATTATTCCTCAGATAAAGGTCCTGTATAAAATAAAATCTTATTTTCAAGATGAATCATCCATCATGAATGCTTCCTATTAAACATTAGCTTTATATAGAAATTTAGCGTAGTTCTGCTTTCAAGATTTAGACTTTCAAACACTATTTTACATGACTACTGTTGCAACATGGTTTTATAATTATTTCCCATACTATACCTTGCATCCATCTTATTACAAACTCACTTGCTACAGTGGTTAATAGTGCAGTAAGTTTTGTCAGCTTTTGAAAAGAGAGGTTTTTTGAGGCAACAGATATCATATCAAAAGCTAGAGAAGTAGAAAAAAGTCTGGGGAGGGTGAGAAAGATCTAGTAAAAAGGTCTAATAGCATAACCAAAAATTTTCAATTAAAAATTTTAATACTTTCCATATTTAGTCTATGCAAAAAGCAAGATATTAAAATCTCTATATAGTGTTCGTTTAACCCTGGAAATGTTCAATTAATCTACTTTAAAAAGAAAAAAAGGAGAGAATCTTAATAGGGTTGGCTAAAAGGAATGTCTATCTCATCATTACTAAAGAAATAAAAATAACGGTTGATATGTTAGAACAACTGGTAAGACAATCCAATTTGTACCAATTTATACCATGATTTCTTAAAAGTTTACCCCCACATGAAAAGATATAAAATAAACTGAGGAGAGACCAACATTAAATATCAATTAAGAAACCATACAAAATATTTACAAAATTTTCTTATTCTTAGATGTTGAATTAAAATATTTAAAATATTTATTGTAAACATTATAAATATTTTTAAAATACTATTTAAACTGGAGAGTCTGGAATTTTACTTTCCAAGAAAGTGTAAAGTGCAGATTATAATACAAAAATACCACACTGATTTTACCATTCCACACCAGAAGTAACTTAAAAGGCACACATTATACATTCAAGAAGAAACAGGAAGAAGGATCTAGCAGACACTAATGCCAAGTAGTTTACAGATAGCACCAGATGAGCATTCTTAAGTATTACAACAGTACAATGGCAATATATGGCTTCTACTATTAGCAATGCATATTTTGTATAACAAGCTGTGGGTTTTTTTTTTCTTTTTGTGGTTTTCCAGTTTTCATTTTAAAATCATCTAGTACCTATTACACAAGTACATTTTAGTAGAACCATTGTACCATGCAAAAAATATTATAAGATCTTTTACTCATTGAATTAAATGCTTCCTTGAAGGAAAGTGTTGGTGCTACACCAATCATTGGTTTCACTTACTGAAAACATTTTAAAAGAGTTAATACAACACAGAAGGAAGTCTCACCTTCACAAACACAAAAAAAACAACAACACCCTTTTTGTTAACATTCAGTTTCTAATAAAATACTAAATAAAATACTATCGACATAATACCGTTTTTAGGCCTGAAAATGTGTGGGCAGAAAACAAACATTACAATAACAACAGTGACCAATATATTTAATATAGTTAACACAAATTGAACTTCAATGTGATCCTTTAAAATTTAAATATAATTTTAATCATTTAGAATTTTTCCCAAGGCAAATATAACTTGTCTACACTAGAATACATAAATAATAACCCAGAATATAATGCCCTGGAAGGTTCATAGATTACATTTAACAGTTTATCGTAAATGGTAAACAACTAATCACCCAATATTTGTAATGCTATACAGGATAAGGATATAACTATATCCTTTAAATTACTTAGTCACATTGTATTTCTCTTCAGAAAATTAAATTTTCTATGTGCTTGGACAGCTCTGAGTTTTTAAATGTGGACTGCTATGTTTCCACTGATAGCTTAAAATAGTTTTTGATTTTTGGTACTCAGAATAGTCACTGCAACAGCAGTTATTATAACTAATCCAAGATTTTGTTGATTTTGCTCTTGAGCAAAGAGATGGCAGCATGTGATGCCCTACCCCCAAGGAATCCTGCCTCTTCTTGGATCTCATCAGTTACAGGAGGAGGGTCGATTGCAGCCTCCTTTTATAACCGATGAGATCAGTGATCAACTTTTGCCAGCAACATACTCACATACCAGCAGTGGTTAATTAAAGCAGTGATTTTCAACCTGCTGAGAAACTGCCAATAATCAAGAGGAACTGGTTTCCACCAATTCAGAGCAGGGTATGGTATCTCACACAACCCCTTTCCCCCCACCCAATCCTTCTAAGAGCTGCAGGAACCGATAAAGAGGGATAGACAAATCTTCACTTCAGGAAATGTGGGCTCTTAAGGTTGCCTTGCAAAAATTCGGTAGTCTCAGGTCAGGGTTATAGATGGAAAATTCAGAAGTGGGATTTCCTATAAATAGGTCCATAGTTCCCAAAGATAATATCTGCCTTTTAAATGGTAGGGCTCTTCATTACCAAGATTGAAAATATTTGCATTTTAAAATTATCCAAAATTCTGAGGTTTTCTTTCTTACACTAGGCAACAAAAAAATAAAATAAAATAAAATAAAAAAGATCTAGATAAAATAACCAATCAAAATCTATGAGAAAAATTTACGGAGATAGACAAAGGGAAAAAGAAAAACAAGGCCTGCTGCCTAAGAAAACCTATCTGATCTCCAAAGACTCCTAAAGGAAAAGTAGCCAGAGAGCAACTGCTGCACCATTTCACCATGTTGCTGTGTAAGTATAAAACTGTTCTGCTTTAAATATCAGACTCTCTAAATAAATCTAATTAGAAAAATCTAATTATTATCAAGATCCTCAAATAATCAAAATCTCATTTTATTTTGTTGATACACCATTTCTAGAATTCTGATCTATTTTTTAAGCTATATGTTGAAATTTGAGAATGGTAGGAAAGTTCATTTTTTAAAAGCAAGGCTTTTAAAAAAAATTTTCATTTGAATTGCATAAATTTATTTTTTTAAGGATGAATGGAAAGTATATACTTGTAAAGTTATATATAAAACGGCAGTGAAAGAGGCATATGAATGCTCCTAAATGGTGGTGGAAGTCCAAGCAATTTGGGTGGAACCAGAAGCTGTAAGAACATAGAGGCCCTGACCTTTCAAGCGCTCCGTCTCCAGGGAAAAGTCAATCACTGACCTGACTAATCAGTTTGGTGTAACTTCATCAGCAAACACCTTAAGGAAAGAGCAGCTGACCAAACATTTAAGTTTTCAAAATTTCAGGAAAAAAATTGTTTTAAGTTAATTAAAACCTTGAAGATCCCTCTTATCTCACAAATATCAGTTATAGCCTTTGAATCATTTTTATTTTAAAGTGCTTAAACACAAAGGCCTCAAAAATGGCCCAGTAATACTATCACTTAAGTGTATGTTACAAAATTATAACTTATTTAACAATCTAACATTCAAGTTTAAAACAAATGGGTGAAATTCAGAAATAACACTGAGACTTCACCCTTAATCAGCTCTCTTACATCTTGGCGTATCATGAGTCAGTAGCATTGTTTGATCCATAGGATTAAAGTGGGACACCCTAGGTTAGGAGTATGTAGATGAAGTTCCTCTAGTCTCAAAGTTCTTACTTGTTCTCTGTTAAACTAGACCAAAAATAAGTAGTATATACAGTCCTCTGAGAAAAGAATGGCCCATATTTATATTAATTATATATTAATCTGGTTAAAATAGAGTAAATGGCTGAAGCCAGTACAAAGTACAGAAATTTCAAAACATATTTAAACAGGAAGAAGAGATAGTATTATCAAGCCACTTTTTAAATAATATATTAATAGTCATTAAAAAAATCAAATACACCAATTTCCATTATTTTAGTCACGAATTCCAGAAGTTTCTTACTACTAACGTGTCTATGAATTTAAAACAGATAAATTAGTGATTCATACACTCAAATTCATAAAATTGCAGATTCACTTATTTGATATATTTATCAAAGAGAGGAATCTGATCTACATTTCTTTCTTTTCTTAACACCCTGACTTAAGGGTGAAAATTACTCAAAATGAGACTTGAGCTGACCCCGAGTTAGATTTCTCTGATCTGATTGAGTCTACTTTGCCATTGGGTCCATGAAGTGCTGTTCAAAAAACTCCCATTTATCCAATAGATGCTGTGCAACTGCTCGGAGCAAAGCCATAAGGTAAAATGAGACCTTCTCTCTACACCTTTTAAACTAACTCCACTTCCATTGTGGACTTCTCAACCTTCTGGTATATTTATTTTTAAACCTTCAACTCATGTTTATATCACAGTACAAAACTTCTAGGTATTTTTCATACTGACTTATATATGCCAAACATATGGTTATTTGTTTTTTCCCTGAAAACAATTTATAGAAATTCCCTGAATGACAAAAAGAAAACCATTTTATTATATTCACTTGACAGCTAAAGAGAATTTCAAAAAGAAAATGACTATTGTGCTGCTGTAAGTGTAGAAAGATATGTTACCATTCCATTCACTTCACTGGAATGTCTGTGGAAGACAACTGTACAGCAGAGAAAGAAGTCAGCAGCCAGAATTAAATACAGCAAGTAAATGTGTACTGTAATAGGAATAGTTATGGATACCTAAGGGCCCAGGAGTTAGCCACCCCCAAGAATTCAGTAAGTACAGTACATACTTAACAGCTCACAATTTACACGTTATTAAAACTCTATAATATTAAGCTAGCTTGCTAAAGAATTATGAGTCTTCCAATTGTAAACTGATAAACTCCTGAATGCATTTCTTATACTGCATTTCAGTATGATTATTAGTAGAATATTGACCTGGCTGTCCATAAAGTCCTTCAGATTCCCGCATCTCTTCATTCATTCTTGCTAAACGTAACCTAAAATGAAATAGATGCATTTTTAGATGAAGTTATACAATATAAATATTCATAAACTAATGAATTACATAGCAGGTAAAACATGAACTAATGTAATTTTTTTAAATCAATATTTGCTACCAAAATAAACAGGTTTTTATTTGATCAGACCCAAGAATCTGAGATACAAAAATAATTGTATTTCACTTTATACAATTTTCATGAGAGAAGCAATAAAAGTGCATTTCAGGTCCTAGCTGGTATGGCTCAGTGGACTGTCGGCCTGCAAACTAAAGGGTCACTGGTTTGATGGATAGTCAGGGCACATGGCTGGGTTGTGGGCCAGCTCCCTAGTAGGGGGTGCACAAGAGTCAACCACACACTGATGTTTCTCTCACTTTTTCTCCCCGCCTTCCCCTCTCTCTAAAAAAAATAAATAAATATATACGGTTATTTTTTTTAAAGTGCATTTCAGCTCTGTTTAAACAGGATTCTTACAGCACCTCAGTAGTTTGCTTCCTCCAGACTCCAGAGAAGTCTCAGCTTCTACAGCAACCTATCAAGCTTGAACTACCAACTGGTGAAATTACTGCTTCTGTAGTATGGAAGCAATAGCCTGTCATAAGTTCACTCTTGTTCACCCTGAGGTTAGGTAGTTTCAGACATACAAACAGTGTGTGTTATCTCTAAATAATGGGAATATATTTTGATATACAAATATCATAATAATGACCACAGGTGACCAAGATTTTCCCAAAAATACCATATCGGTTATACATTCTTTCTGGGGCTATTCATCCTGGCAGCAGGAAGACATGAAGCACTGGATTAAGACAAGAATTTCTTCCCATGTATTACTCTCTTGTCCTTCAGGTCACCAAATACTTACTGCTTTCCCAGACCTCTACCACTGCCTTCTAACATGCTCTCTCTGGCAACTGCAGCATCTGACATGGGCTTTTCCTATCTTCACAGTACCACAAATCCCTTCCATCTCCATTTTCAACGATTTTGTGAATTAATAGTAGCACCGCAACTCTCCCTTTAGTAGTTCGACTTTTCAGAGAGAATGTCTATTTTTAAAAATAGACATAATTTGGGAGGAACAGATATCTTTCAGGAAGAGGGGCCATAACATTTGCCTGGGAACCCTGTAAAAAACAAGATTTCTTTCTTTATACTATTCCTACCTTTTCCTTAATAATTTACCTTTCTCTAATTGTAAACCTATAATGACTTATTGTTCAAAAATTTCCTACAATTGCCTCCACAGTAACAATAACCCCTCCAGTGCAGAAAGGAAGTTGAGTACAGAGAAAGTATGCTTTTTTTTTTTAAAATATGGCAGGGGTGAGGGTGGAGTGATATATACTTTAGTCAATACTAAAGTATTTAATCAACACTTAGTCAAGAATTCTCAGTGGGAGGTGGGTAAGATGGTGGAGGAGGGAATGAAAGTCACACTGACCTCATCCCAGGTCCAATCTGGAATTACAACTAAATTGTAGAGAAATCACCCCAACAAACAACTAAGCAACAGTGAAGAGAAGCCTCATAACCTTGGACAGACAAAAGAATCAGCTTCAGCACAACGTCACTGGTAAGGAGTGCAGCAAAGACACGAGAAGGCTCGCTGGGTACCCACAGGCAGTGCCAGAGGCATTTTAAACAGCCAGTTGGATCTCCCGTGAGAAGACTGGGGTCTATATGTAGGGTTCCCCAGCCTACAGCACTTGAGCCCAAAAAGTACACGGATAACAGCCAGCTTCAAAAAACGGCAGGGCTGCACTCTGCCAGAGATGGGCAGCTGGAGACGCAAAGAGCTGTTTAAAGGGTCAAAGCATATATTTTCACTTGCAGCCACTTACCCTGGGCTCTGGCAAAGGCGGGGGCAGAGTGGGCTAGAGATGCTACTGACTAGAGGCAGAGGCTTTGGGGAGAGAACTGAGAGTAGCCACCAGAATCTTGGTGCTAAGTCATCCCCCATAAGGCAGCAGCATCTTCCTCAGGCAGACCGCACCCCTGAGTGGCAGCAGCCTGAGATGAAATAACCCCACCCCCAGGTGGGACTCTGCCCTGGCCCTGTGTGTTTAAGCCTGACTGCTGAGCGCAGACTGACTAGATTAACAACTGAAGGAGACAGCCACAGACAGTAGGAAGTCTCGAACAGACTGCCTAAGGTCAGAATGGGTCAACATGTGACATCACCAGAGGCAGATCCAGTTAGAAAAAACAGTGCTAAATACTAGAGGCTACCTAGAGGAAATCCACTGTGGTCTTCTCCATGATTTGTGATATTTTCTTTACTACATAGCTTTTTAAAAAATATATATATTTTATTGATTATGCTATTACAGTTGTCCCATTTTCCCCCCTTTTTTTCCCCTTAACCCTGCACCGCCCCTGCCACCAGCATTCCCTCACTGAGTTCACGTCCATGGGTCATACATATAAGTTCCTTGGCTTCTCCCTTTCCTATACTATTCTTAACCTACCCCTGTCTATTTTGTACCTACCATTTATCTTTCTCATTCCCTGTACCTTTTACCCATTCTTCCCCCACTCCCCGCTGATACCCTCCATGGGATCTCCATTTCTGTGATTCTTTTCCTGTTCTAGCAGTTTGCTTAGTCTGTTTTTGTTTTTGTTTTTTTTAGGTTCAGTTGTTGATTGTTGACAAAGTATATCTACCTACACCTCCATCTTGGCCAGAAGTCTCTATACCACATAACTCTTTAACATTCATTTCTTGTCCACCAAGTTCGTGCATATTAAGTCACTAGATTTTATACTATAGTTTATTCCTCTCCTTTCTTAAAACAGTCTTAATCTCTTTACAGCCTTATAGTACGGGTTCATTTAATATTGATAGTGGGATTGTAGGGGGTCGTTATTTTTGCAGGTTTTGTGGTTTTGTTCTGGCAGCACCTACATAACAACACATAAGATGTGGTGGGCAGAGTGACCTTTAGTCAACTAGCTAGAGGGAAGGGCCCACCAAAGATTGACAAACAACAATCAAAACCCAATTACTTCAAGTGAGCCACATAAACAGCATAAAAGGCATCCCAAGAGCATCAAGTTCAGGAGATCAAGGAGACTAAACCTCTGAATCTCATAGGTCTCCTACCACAGTAGTTCACACCACAAAGTCAGAGAGTGAAAACACATCAATTTCAGAGACTTAATAGATTAAATAACTTTCTCTCCTTGCACAACCAAAGGAAGGACAGCAACAAATTTAAAAAAAAACAAACAAACCAGAACTGCCAGAAAATCAAACTGTATGGAAGTCTGACCACCAAGGAGTTAACGAAGAAAGATTCATTCAGGCTGGTAGGAGGGGTGGAGAAGGGTACCTGGGGCGGAGAGGACGTGTGGCAAGGCTGCAGCTGGCGGACCAGGGCGGGCAAGGCAGTGGCTTGCAGACCATGTAGTCCATATTTGTGTGTGGATATAGCAGGAGGAGTAACTGGGGAGTGAGAGAGACTACGCAACCCAGGGTTCCAGCGCAGGAAAAGAAAGCCTCAAAACCTCTACTGGTAAAAACCGGTGGGGTTTGCCATGGCGGGAGAAACTGCCAGTCTCACGGGAGTGTTCGTTTGAGAGACCCACAGGGTCCTAGAATGTACACTGATCCACCCGCCCGGGAACCAACACCCGAAGGTCCCAATTTGCTTGTAGGTAGCAGGGGAAGTGACTGAGAGTTGGTCAAGAACCAAGCAAGTGGCACTGTTACCTCTCAAACCCCACTCCCACATACAGCGTCACAAGGCAGTGACATGGGTTGCCACGCTCTGGTGAATACCTAAGGCTCTGACCATCAGAACATAATAAGAGCACCTAGACCAAAAAAAAGGCCCAAAGGAAAGAACAGCTCAAAGCTCCAAAACCAGAACTAAACGATGAAGATGCAGCCAACCTAACAGATGCAGAGTTCAAAACACTGGTAATCAGGGTGCTCATAGAATTGGTGGAGTATGGTCACAAAACGGAAGAAAAAGTGAAGGCTATGCAAATGTAAATAAAGCAAAATATACAGAGAACCAACAGTGAAGGGAAGGAAACTGGGACTCAAATCAACGATTTGGAGCAGAAAGAAGAAAGAAACATTCAATCACAACAGAATGAAGAAACGAGAATTGAAAAAAATGAGGAGACGCTGAGGAACCTCTGGGACAACTTTAAACATCCCAACATCGGAATCATAGGGGTGCCAGAAGGAGATGAGGACTACCAAGACATTGAAAACTTATTTGAAAAAATAATGAAGGACAACTTCTGCAATCTGGCAAAGGAAATAGACTTCCAGGAAGTCCAGGAAGCTCAGAGGGTCCCAAAGACGTTGGACCCAAGGAAGCACACAGCAAGGCACGTCACCATTACACTACCCAAGATTAAAGATAAGGAGAGAATTTTAAAAGCAGCAAGAGAAAAGGAGACAGTTACCTACAAAAGAGTTCCCATAAGACTATCTGCTGATTTCTCAAAAGAAACTTTACAGGCAAAAAGGGGCTGGAAAGAAGTATTCAAAGTCACGAAAGGCAAGGGGCTACATCCAAGATTACTCCATCCAGCAAAGCTATCGTTTAGATTGGAAGGGCAGATAAAGTGCTTCCCAGATAAAGTCAAGTTAAAGGAGTTCATCATCACCAAGTCCTTATTAAATGAAATTTTGAAGGGACTAATCTAAGAAAAAGAAGATGATCAAAAATGTGAACAGTAAAATGACAACAAACTCACAACAATCAACAACTGAACCTAAAAAACACAAAAACAAAAACAAACTAAGCAAACTGCTAGAACAGGTACAGAATCACAGAAATGGAGATCACATGGAGGGCTATCAGCGTGGAGGGGGTAGGGGGAGAACAGGGAAAGGTACAGGGAATGAGAAGCATAAATGGTAGGTACAAAATAGACAGGGGGAGGTTAAGAATAGTGTAGGAAATGGAGAAGCCGAAGAACTTATATGTATGACCCATGGACGTGAACTCAGTGGGGGAATGCTGGTGGCAGGGCTGAGGGGTAAAAAGGGGGGGAAAATGGGAAAACCGTAATTGCATAATCAATAAAATATACTTTTTAAAAAACAGATCAATTTAAGAATCAGAAGCCAAAAAAAAAAAAAGGAGTGTCACAAATAATGGGACTACCAAGAAGCAACCACAAATCAAAAGGAAATGAGGAATCATCAGAAACAGTGTTAAATAAAATAGAGACAAGTAAACTATCAGATACTGAGCTCAAAACAATGGTTACAAGGATGCTCAATGAGCTCAGTGAGAATTACCAAAAACTACAGGGACACTACAAGGAACTTACTGCAAACTATATCGGCATGAAAAAGGACAAAAAACTATCAACAAGGGCCAAGAGGAAATGAATAATATAATTTCTGAACTGAAGAATACAGCAGAAGGAATCAAATGCAGGGCAGGCAAAGCAGAGGATCGAAGAGCGAGCTGGAGGGCAATGTTGAGAAAAACTTCCAGAAAGAGCAAGAAACTGAAAAAAGGCTCAAAAAGAACGAAGTGGGGTTAAGGGAAATGCAGCACAACATGAAACATAATAATAACCATATAATAGGGTTACCAGAAGGAGAAGAGAAAGGGATAGAAAACCTGTTTGAAAAAGTAATGATGGAAAACTTCCCTAATTTGAGGACAGAAAAAGTCACATAAGTCCAGGAAGCACAGAGGGTCCCAATCAGGAGGAACCCAAAGAGGCCCTCTCCAACACACGTCATAATTAAAATGGTTGATATCAAACACAAAGAGAGAATCTTAAAGGTAGCAAGGGAGAAACAGGAAGTAACACACAAGGGAGCCCCCATAAGGCTAGCAGCTGACTTCTCCACAGAAACACTACAAGACAGAAGGGAATGGCAAGAAATATTCCAAGGAATGAAAAACAAAGTCCTGCAACCAAGACTACTCTACCCAGCAAGGCTCTCAATTAAAATGGAAGGTGAAAGAAGGAGTTTCCCAGACAAAAGAAGGCAGAAAGAATACACCTCCGCCAAACCAGCATTGCAAGATATGCTAAAGGTATGGCTTTGAGAAAATGAAGAAAAATAGTGAGAGAGAGGAACACAGGTATGAAGGGAAAAAATGAATATGTACCTTTCAAAAATAACGTTAAATGTAAATAGATTAAATGCTACAATCAAAAGACATAGGGTAGCTTAATGGATAAGAAAACATGACCTGCACACATGCTGCCTACAAGAGACCCACTCAGAACAAAAGACTTACACAGCCTGAAAGTAAAGGGTTGGAAAAAATATTCCAAGCAAACAGACAGAAAAAAAAAAAAAAAAAAGCCGGGGCAGCTATACTTAGACAAAAACAGACTTCGAAACAAAGACCACAAAAAGAGACACAGAAGGACACTTCATAATACTCAAAGAATCCATCAAGAAGACATAAACATTGTAAATGTATATATACCCAACATAGAAGCACCCATTATATATAAGGAAAATTTTTGAGGAGATCAAGATAGATACAGACAGCAACACTAGGGGATTTTAAGGCCCCACTGTCAACAATGGATAGAGCTTCCAAATAAAATATCAACAAGGATATAGTGGAACTGAACAATGCATTAGATCAAATAGACATCAGTGAGATATACTGAACCTTTCATCCCAAAGAAGCAAACTACACATTCTTTTCAAATGCACATGGAACATTTTCAAAGACAGATCACATGATAGGACACAAAACAAGCCTCGACAAATTCAAAAAAACTGAAATCATAATCAAGCATTTTCTGGTATATTAAGGGCTTGAAAATAGAAATGAACCTCAAAGAAAAAACCCCAAAATGTTCAAACTCATGGAGACTGAACATCATGCTCTTAAACAATGAACGGGTTAATAATAAGATCAAAGAAGAAATCAAAGGGTTTCTGGAAACAAATGAAAATGAACACACAACAGTCCAAAACCTATGGGACACAGGGAATGCAGTCCTGACATGGAAAGTCGTAACAATACAGGCCTACTGAAAAAAGACAAACATTTAAATAAACAACCTAACCCTACATCTATAAGAACTGGAGAAACAACAACAAACAAAGCCCAGAGTGAGTAGAAGGAAGAAAATAAACAAGATCAGAGCAGAATTAAATGACATAGAGACTAGGAGAATAATTCAAAGGATCAATAAATCCAAGAGCTGGTTCTTTGAAAAGATAAACAAAATCGACAATCCTTTAAGCAGACTCAACAAGAAAAAAAGGGAGAGGACACAATAAATAAAATCAGAAATGAAAGAGGAGAGATTACAACTGATACAACAGAAATACAAAGGATTGTAAGAAATTACTACGAACAACTACATGTCAAGAAAGTTGAAAACCTGGGTGAAATGGACAAATTTCTATAAAAATATAATCTCCCAAAACTGAATGAAGAAGCAGAAAGCCTGAACAGACCAATAACAGCTGGTGAAATTGAAGCAGTAATCAAAAAACTCCCAGCACATGAAGCCCTACACCAGACGGTTTCACAGGAGAATTTTACAAAACATTTAAGAAGAGTTAACCCCTGTCCTTCTCAGATTGTTCCAAAGTCCAAAAAGAGGGAAGACTCCCAAACTCTTTTTCTGAGGCCAGCATCATCCTAACCCCACACCAGTTAAAGACACAACACAGAAAGAAAACTACAGGTCAATATCGCTGATGAACACAGATGCAAAAATCCTCAACAAAATATTGGCAAAGAGCATCCAGCAATACATTAAAAAGACCATATACCACGATCAAGTGGGATTCATCCTAGGGATGCAAAGATGGCAGAACATTCGCAAGTCAATAAATGTAATACATCACATATACAAAAGGAAAGATAAAAAGCACATGGTCATATCAATAGACATGGAAAAAGCATTTGATAAGGTACAGCACCCATTTATGATTAAAACACACAGCAAAGTGGGAGTAAAGGGGGCATACCTCAACATCATAAAGGCCATATATGAAAAACCTACAGCCAACATCATACTCAATGGGCAAAAACTAAAAGTTTTCCCACAAAGATTGGGAGAAAGATAAGGATGTCCGCTTTTATCACTTCTATACAATACAGTATTGGAAGTCCTAGCCACAGCGTTCAGACAAGAAAAAGAAATAAAAGACATCCAAATTGGAAAGGAGGAAGTAAAACTGGCATTGTATGCAGATGACATGACAGTGCACAAAGAAAACCTAATAGACTCCGCTGAGAAACTACTCGACCTAATAAGGGAATCTGGCAAAACAGCAGGATACAAAGTCAATATTCAGAAATCAAAGGCATTTTTTGCACACCAACAATAAAGTATCAGAATCAGAAATCAGGAAAGAAATCCCATTCGCTATAGCAACAAGAAAAATAAAGTACCTAGGAATAAACCTAACCAAGGAGGGAAAAGACATGTAACTCAGAAAACTACACAACACTGAAGAAAGAAATTAAGGAAGACACAAATATGGGAAGCATATACCATGTCCACGGATTGGAAGAATTAACATTATCAAAATGTCCGTAGTACCCAAATCAATTTATAGATCCAATGCAATCCCTGTTAAAATACCAATAACATATTTCACAGATATAGAACAAACATTTCAAAAATTTATATGGAACCATAAATGACCCCAAATAGCTGCAGCAATTTTGAGAAAGAAAAACAAACAGGAGGGATCACAATAGCTGACATCAAACTATATTATAAAGCCACTGTACTCAAAACAATCTCGCAGTGGCATAAGACAAGACGCATAGACCAATGGAACAGAATAGAGAATCCAGAAATAAACCCATGACTCTACAGTTGATTAATGTTTGACAAAGGGGGCAAAAGCATTAAATAGAGTAAAAATAACCTCTTCAACAAATTGTGTTGGGAGATCTGGACAGCTACACGCAAAAAAGTGAAACTTGACCACCGACTTACACCATACACAAAAATAAGCTCAAGATGGATAAAAGACTGAAATATAATTAGCCACACCATAAAAGTCCTAGAGGAGAACCCAGGTAGGAAAATCTCAGGTATTCCATGCAGTGATATTTTTACTGATGTGTCCCCTAGAGCAAGGGACATAAAGGAAAGAATAAACAAGTGGGACTTCATCAAAATAAGAAGCTTCTGCATGGCTAAACAAGACATCAGCAAAATGAAAAGGGAACCAACCGTATGGCAAAATATATTTGCCAATGATAACTCAGACAAGGGTGTGATCTCCAAAATACATAAAGAACTCACACAACTCTACTCCAGGAAGAGAAACAATCCAATTTAAAATGAGCAAAGAACCTGAACACACACTTCTTCAAGGAGGACATACGCAGGGCCCAGAGACACATGAAAGGATGCTCAGCATCACTAGCAATCAGAAAGATGCAAATTAAAACCACTGTGAGATACCACTTCACACCAGTCAGGATGGCTATCATGAATAAATCAACAAACAACAAGTGCTGGCGAGGATGTGGAGAAAAGGGAACCCTAGCGCACTGTTGGTGGGAATGCAGCCTGTGCAGCCACTGCGGAAAACAGTTTGGAATTTCCTCAAAAAAACTAAAAATGGAACAGCCTTTTGACCTGGCAATTCCACTGCTGGAATTATACCCTAAGTATCCTGAAACATAATTCAAAAGAACCTATGCACCCCGATGTTCACAGTAGCACAATTTATAATAACCAAGTGTTAGAAGCAACCTAAGTGCCCAACAGTAAATGAGTGGATGAAAAAACTGTGGTACATTTACAAAATGGAATAATATACAGCAGAAAGAAAGAAAGTGGGTGGAACTGAGGAGCATTATGCTAAGTGAAATAAGCCAGACAATGAAAGACAAATACCAATGATCTCACCTATAAGTAGAATGTAATCAACAAAACAAACAACCAAGCAAAATATAATCAGCAACATTGAAATAAAGAACAAATGGACAGTAACCAAAGGGGAAAAGGAAGGGGGATAACAGGGGAACAGAAAGGGGAGGTTGGTCAAGGAATATGTATAATGGACCCATGGACAAAGCCAAAGAAGAGAAGGATTGAGGGTGGGAGGTGGGGGTGGGTGGGGCAGGGGAAAGTGGTGGCGGGAAAATGGAGACGACTGTACTTGAACAACAATATAAAAAAGAAAAAGAAAGAAAATCTCGGCGGGAGCTGAGGAGTTCAAGCTATCATGGGAGTTTCTTTGTAGGTGACTGAGATTTAGTGGTGTGGATGGAACTGTTTTTACTAATATAACAGAGGATCACTAATTTTGGGCTTCATTCAGCCCAGAATAGAATGAAAAGTAGATGAAATCAAATTTCTAGATTCCAAGTGTAAAATAACCATGATCTAAGATAAAAAAGTAAGGCCTCAAAAATCATTCGTTAACAAATCATATTAAATTGTGCCCAAACATTCAAAAATAAGTGCTTTTATCTGAAAAGAGTACTCTTCGAAAAATAAATACAAACAGATCCTAAAGTATTAGTGCTTAAAAGGAGTTCAACTGCAAAAGTTACTAACACCGATGCAGGTGTCCTCCCTACTTATAATCCTCTAATTCTCGAGGTAGTAGAATAATAGCCTGTTACTGTATCAATCCAACCCCATCCCAATATTGTACTAAGGGTTAAAGAATCCTTTTTAGAGAAATCACTGGTTTTCTGTTCCTAACTGGTTATGTAATATAACAGAAGTGGCTAAGAACATGGGTTTTAGAGGCAGAATTCTTGGTTTGAAATCCCAGCTCTACCACTTAGTAGATTTTCAAATTATCTGTGGTTTGGCTTCCTTATAAGATGAGACTAATAATGATAATATCATCCTCATAGGGTTGTTGTAAGAACCAAATAAGTTCATGTATATAAATAAAGTGCTTAATACATTTAGAGAAGTATATAGTATATTGTAAACAACTGGCTAGTTTAAAGTTCATAACTACCCAGGAAACTCTATGCTAAAACTTCATCCAAGTAATATTACTGTATGAGAAATAATCAAGTAAAAGAAAACACTTACAAGGTCACTATATCAGCATTGGCTGCTTCCACAGCTATACTCAAAGGGTCTTTCCCTTCTTCATCAGTGGCATGTTGATTGGCACCTCGTTTTAGAAATAAACATACCTGTCTGTTTAAGTAAACAGCATTTTTTAGATACTGCCAATAAGAAAGAACTTAGGAGTTACCTTAAAAAATAAAAAGCACTCCTTAACTTAAAGAAATAACATTTTCGTTAGCAAATTCTTATTCTACAAATATTTATTGAACACTGACTCTAATAAAATTTACCATAATCAGCATTTTATAAGTCTAGAGATATTTTCATATTTAACTTGGTGCTATATGGCACAGTAGGATGTATAAATTATGGTCCCTACCCTCAAAGAATATCATTAAAAGGATATACATAGATATCTATAAACTTAAAACAAAAATCACTCAAGGTCATTATTTGGGAAAGAAGGAAGCCAGGGAGGGTAATTTAACATCATAATATATTAACGATAATACAATAGCAGAGCGGTAAGTAGTCCTCATACTGTACTCCACAAATATTACATCTTAAAGAAATTGACAAAAAAATATGAAAGGATGAGTAAATGGTGTTTATAAAGAAAAATGGGAATAAGTATGATTGTTTAAGAAGAAAATACAAAGAATGAGTTAAATACTACCATTTTTAGGTACAGAAAAGTTTTTATAAAGTTACTGAATTGCATCTCTTTAGTAATAGAGGGAAAGCATAAAAAAGTACAGCTTGCTTGTCAAAGTAATAAGAATTGGATATCCTGCAATGTTTTATTAAAAAAATAATCACCCATCCATAAACTTTTCACATAAGGCCAATTCATTTGTATCTTCTAACAGAAATTCACTTTCGTGGCATTAGTATTCTGTGAGTCTAAATATTGCTCCAGAAGCCACACATCAATAGCACGGACTAAAAATTTACTTTAAAATTTGACTTTAGCTACCCTGTGGGAAAACTAAAATGTCCAAAGTTATAAAATTCTCCCAAAGTGTGTGTTATGTACATAACATGTCTACACGCATAAATACACACACAGACTTAAAAGTTGTCTGACAAAAATTGCCATAATTTCAGTAAGTTTTAAATACTGAAATTGACCTATATATATGACAAGTGAAGTTCAAAGTAAGCTTTGTGCTTTTCTTATCTGAAAACTAACAGCTTTTTTTCTGAATGAGTTTTTTAAAATTTCAAATTCCATCATGACAATATAAGTCACAGTGTCATTTACAAACTCCATCCAATGGCCTAAACCTGAAAAAGTTTGTGATCTAGCAAAACACCAAACTTCCATTACCAGAATTCTCTTCCATTAAGAAAAAAAAATTGAGCTTACACAAAGTGATGCTCAGAAATCACTACTAGTTTCCTCTATTTTCTAACTCATCTCTTAGAGCAAAACATTATTTCAAAATAATTTTTCAAGTAAAATCTACTTAAATATGTAAGCACTACAGCTTACCCCGTGTGCCCTAAGACGGTGGCATGGTGCAGTGGTCCCCGCCCTTGCACATCTCTTTGGTTTACATTAGCACCGTTCTGTAGGAGAAACTCGCATGTCACCAAAGAGCCCTTAGAGGAAAGAAGATAACAATGTATGAAAAACATACAATAAGGTATTTCTATTAAAAGGAGTGTTGACCTTATTCTAAGAGCCTTTCTTTTCATTCTCCCCTAAAGAGAAAATACCCCCCAGCAAAATGACAAATTATATAATTTCTTCCCAAGAACTAGTTGTAATAAAGATTTAATTTGCAGATTGTGATCTGGCAAAACATACTACTTTCATTACCAGAATTCTCTTCCTTAAGGGAAAAAAAAAAATTGAGCTCACATCAATCAAACGGATGCCCAGAATCTACTAGCTTCTTTCATTTTTCAACCTATCTCTTAAAACAAAAAATAATGCTAAAGTCATTCCAAGTGAATTGTACTTTTATATGTTTTAGTACTACTGAAAATCTCAAGGTACAAATCCATACCCCTAATACAGCCTGAATAAGTGGAGTTGCTTTGTTTTCCTCTGAATTAGCCCAGTTCACATCTGCATCATGAGCCAAAGCTTCAGCCATTTTAGGAAGATTTTTTTCATATGAAGCCCTATAAAGCTGGAGTCCTGGATTAAGATGTTTAGAGTCAAGAAACACAGAAGAATCTTGCCTTTCTCCCTCTGAAAAGCAAACACAAACACATCATTAAAAATGAACTCTTACGGAGGAAAAGAATGTGAAGTTATTGTTTTATAGGCCCAAAGCTTTAGTTTTGTAAGATGAACAGTTGTATACATGGATGTTAATGATTCACAACAATGTGACTAGACAATGCCACTGAACTGTACACTTAAAAATGGTTAAGAAGATAAATTTTACATTATGTGTAACTTACCACAATTAAAAAAAGTTAACTGTTAATTGTCTCACAATACGAAAGTTGTGACATAAGAAACCACTAACTTAGCAAAATGAGGTGATGGGAGATTTTCACAAAGATATATTATTTCCAACAGACTAATCACTCCCCAAACAGTTAACGTTCTTTTCTTATAAAGCCATCAATCGGTATGCCAGGCCTCTGTGGTCTTGCCAGCATCCAATAGGTAGGTTAATTACTCTGTACTAGGTTAAAATTAGGTATATTCCAATAAGCCAGGCCTTAAAGACTGAGAAGAGGCAGTAAGAATCCCTAAAGAATTTTACTAGTAGACAACACCTGACTTTATTCCTAGGATGATCCAATATCATCGAAATTTGCAGTACAAGCAATTCAAATAATTTGAAGAATGCTTTCTACCCTGAGTATCCTGCAAGAACAAAATCACTAAAATCATGAAAGAGAATATAGGAGTAAAGCACCGGTCAGTAAAACATAGAAAAACCTAATGGGGAGGGAGTTGCTGATCTCCTTCTCCTGATGAGACAGCCACACACACAAAAAGATAAAGAGTAACAGTACATACAGTTCATGTGGAATAAAGACTATCTGACTGTCAAGGCACTTTTACCACATATCATGAGGCTCAGAAAAATATATGGCTGGCAGAGAACTTTCAAATATGAAAAGAAATAGCTGCCTTTTCATTAAGCTGTATTACTCTTTCCTTAGTTCCTTCCAAAAGACTAACCACCTGCTTTAGAAACTAATCAAGACTAGGCATTTAACACATGCATTTTTTGGCAAATAATACCAATTAACACTGAATTTCACCCAAACTCACCGGGCTCATATAAACTATTGGCTGACACTGTAGAGGGTAAAGATTCTCTTCCATCATCAGAGCTCTGCTGGATTCCACTGTCATTACTTTTGACTGTTTTAAAGAAAAACCAACTAGTGATTTCAAAAAGTCATTAAAAAAAACCTCCCACAAACAACGAGGTTTGAAAATGAACTGATATGTCAAATGTGAATGCAACCACTACCAGAAGAATGCATTTAATATAATTTTAATCCTTTTGAGCACTTAGCTTATCAAAAAATGAACCATTTACAAAGCCTGAAAATAAACTTATTTTCTGACTTGTAACATATCTCATTACCCCATAATATGTAAGGGGTAGTAAAAAGTTTAATTTATTGTATGACTGTAAGTAATGTGTAATTCTGAGACAATGGGTAACATCTAGAGAAATGGCCACACTGCACAATGACCACTGGCACACACTTGGAATGCTTCACAAGAGTAGTACTTACTACTACGGAGTTTTGAAGAAGTATCAAAGTAGGAGAAGAGTGAATCTAGCTCATCAGGACAGAACAGAGACTCCCGCCTGGCCTCGTCACTATTTACAGCAACCACTGGGGACATGCAAGTTAGCAAAGCACAAAGCAGGCCATAAGAAGGGAAAAGGGCAGGAAAAAAACGTTACTGGGAAAAATTTAGGAAGAAAAATATAGGAAGGATGTTAGGTGGTTAATCAGATAATTAGGGCTTTTTCGCCATAATAGAATTATAATTCCCATCTCCCTTTCTACTTTAAGCGGTTTTAGTCCTTAGAATATACACATTACCTAAAAATCTGAATTACCAAGACCTATTTAAATGTAATAGTTTTAAAAACATAGAATTCAATTTTTTCTTAGAATATGTAAAAGGAAACAGGTTTTTAGCATTTAAAAAATCTCAAATGGCTATTAATCCAGAGATTAAAAAAGTGACGTTAGCTTATGAAAATATTTTATATACAAGTCAGTTGTAATACCTGAACTTTGGGGAGATGCTTTCATTTGGTCACTTGGCCCAAGTTTAGAAATGCTCAGCCTCTTTTCTTTGCAACTTTTGGTGACAATCTTTTTTTCCTGCTCAGGAGGTGAAGACAATGTAGAATATTTATCCACAAATTTCTTCTCCACATATTTTGCTCTGATATATGCCTCTTTCTCCTGTCTGGTAAACATAAAAATGTCACGATGTTCTGCCTAGTCTCTGAGCATAACTAATATTGAAAAGAAGCCATTATATGTATACTGAATATTTCAAAGAAAGTCAGTAAATGTAATACTCATTAAAACTGAATTTGTGACAGTATGCAATATTTTCCTTCCAAATACTTAAAGAATAATGATTTCATGTTCAAATAAAATACAAATAATAAACTAATACTCCTTCATGTCTATAACAGTTCTTTGTGCTTTAATTTCCTTTTTACTCCAATGATTTCACATACTGAACTATCAGTATGAACTACTGATAGTTCAGTATGTCTACTGATTGGTAAGACAACTACTTTAAAACAACACAACATTCCTAACTTAAGGGGGAGAAAAGATGTCACATTTTAAACTTTTGATTTCTTATAGAATCATAAAATGTCGTTTGTTCTATACATTTTCTTACTTACATCATTTTAAAATGCTTAGGTGTTTGGCTAAAATAGGATATTTTCAAGTCCAAAGTAACTCAAACAGCTATGCTTTAGCAAATAAATGATCTGATTTAAGTGATACTGGTTTATGGTGTAATAACTTTAAAATGGTATTGCATATAAATAAAGAGTTAGTCAAATGTAAAATACCAAAAACCAAAATGAATTGGTACCTTGAAGGCACTCTTAACCACTTTATTCAATGAGCCTCCATATGTAGAAATGGAAGTGTAATTTCAAACACAGCAATTAAGTACTCTCTATTACCTTGTCATCTTTAATTCTTGAACATCATAATGTTATGTATAAAGTGATTAACAAATATTTGCTGAACTAAGTCACACAATGTAAAAGTAGTCATTGTATTTAGTAGAAACCTTATCCTTAGATACATGAACAGATTATCTCTTTTTAAAGGCTGGCCACTAATGGAACTTCAGTCTATTTTAACTGCCAAGAACTTTTATATTCCTATGTAGAACTTTAATTTTTAAGATTCTTATCTGGAGACTATAATTGAATGACTGACCAATAAAAAATAATTTTGTAGCCATATTTTAACAGAAGCAGTAGCGATCTCTTCTAAACAGTCTGTTTCAATATTACATACCAGTTATAGTGAAATAAAATCATACCTGTATTTCTGATTAGGAAAAAAAAGAAAACATATTAAGACAACTGAAATATGAGGCTCAGTCAGTTGGCTGTTATCCCGCAAAGCAAAAGGTTGCCAGTTAGATTTCCAGTCAGAGCACAAGCCTGGGCTGCGGGTTTGCTTTCAGGTCGGGTGCATATGAGAGGAAACCCATCAATGATTCTCTCTCACACCGATGTTTCTCCTCCTCTTTTTCTCCCTCCCTCCGCTCTCTCTAAAAATCTTTTTTTTTTTTTTAAAAAGACAACTGAAATAGTACCTTTGTCCTGGTTGTGGTTTCTTTATTCCCATTTTTTCCACTTTTGCTTCATAAACTCGATTTATAACATCATTCCCCAATTCACACATAAGCTGTTTGGCAGGGAAATAAAAAAATAAGCCATAAATCCCTAAAAATGAAAGTCATTAAAGCAAGTATAGCTAGGTAATTTCCTTAGCATATTCTGTAACTGCTCATTCCACAAAGAAGTTTAAAGTTAAAGCAAACTAAAGCAGGAGCAGAGAGCAATTTCACCATTTGCCATTTTTCACCAAAATACCTCTCCTGGAGCATTATCACTCCTACAAGAAAAAGCTTCACCTCTCCCATCCTCTGCTAGTTTCTATCCCTCCGCCATGGCTAGCATAATGCTGCGTATTATTCACAATGTCTAGTAAATTAAATGCAAAAAGAAGTCTAAGGCCAGACAGGTTAAAATTTCAAACAACTCAGAACTGAAGTAAACTATTTTCTCCTTATACTTCATATATAAGTATTTCAAAACACTTTGTTTAAAAGCTTTGGTCACATTTTTTTAAAGCATCACACAGTTCTATTTCCAACAGATTTTCTAAATAGAATCCACTGAGTTCATAGTAACATACAAAGTTGATGCAGAAAGTAAGATTCCTGCCTCCATTTTCCCCCATTTTCTTCACCTTTGACTTACAAATGATTAATAGAATATATGTAAATAGGGGTGCACCTTAGAATTCAATTTATCACTTTAATTTAGATGTTTATACAACAATTACACAAAGCAAATTTTTTACTTTACATAATTGACAGGACTACCAGTTTATATATAGAGTGAAATAAAAACAAAAGCACATTAAGAACACAATTTTCAGACAAAATGAAGAGTATACTATAACATTTAAACTAAATGGGGGGAATTAAAAGGAGTATACTATTAACTATGAGTTTTGTAAATCTTTTCAGAAACCCAGATGTGATCTAAAATTATTTATGACATTTTCATGATATGAATCCTTACACATGGAAAAAAGATATCTTGGTTGGATGACTTCTACCCTGACAAATGTAAATTTGCAAATGGTCCTATGCTAAAATAACCCAATGAAAACAACATATTATGCCAATCCATTATGAAGCTTACTACAGCAACATGTCTCATATTTTTATCAAGATTTATATAATTATAAAAGATTAAAATTAAGGCACAGAATCTAAGATATTTTTTGAGGAAATATAAAAATGTAGGAACACTGGTTTCCTTAAAAAGTGAACTGATTTGGAGTTAAGAGTCCTACATAAACTTAGCAATTTTTAAAACCCAATATAAAAATAACAGATTGGTCAAAATAGACTCATATATGTTCCAAAAACAATATAGTTAATTATTAGCATTGAGAAACTTAAACATTTGGAGGACTTCTGGCCAAGATGGAAGCATGGGTAGACACGCTTTGCCTCCTCACACAACCATAACAAGTATTATAACCTCGAAACGAAAAACAACCAGAACTGCCAGAAAGTTGAACTGTATGGAAGTTCAACAACTAAGATTTAAAGAAGAAATATTCATCAGATGGGTAGGAGGAGAGGAGGCTGGGCGCTGGGGCAGAGAGGACACAGTGTGGCAGCAAGGCAGTGGTGGCTGGCAGGACAGGTGGTCCCACATTCACAGGTGGCAGATAAAAACTGGGAGGGATACCTGGGGAGCGAGCCATCCCAGCCCCAGGCCAGATCTTGCAGCCCTGGGTTCCAGTGACAGGAGAATAAAGTCTCATAACCTCTGGCTGTAAAAAACCAGTGGGTGTTGAGGCAGTGGAAGAAATAGCCAGTCTCTCAGCAGAGTCCTTTTAGAGGGCCCCCACAGTCCTAGAATGTATACAAACCAACTCACTCTGGGAACCACCGGAAGGGCAAAAGCTAGATGGGTGCTGCTGGTCAAACACAGGAAGTGGGTGAAGTGACTGGAACTGGGCAATGGCTGAGCAAATGGCATTGTTTCCTCTCCAGCCCTTCCCCCACATACAAAGCCACGAGCAGTGAAGCAGGTTGCCCCACCCTGGCAAGTACCTAAGGTTCTGCTCTTTACAACATAGTGGGTGCACCAAGACAGGAAGTCAAAACAGCTCTACCTAACACACAGAAACACAGGAAGGCTGCCCAATTGAGGAAACACAGAAATGTGGCCCAAATGAAAGAACAGATCAAAACTCCAAAAAAAAAGAGCTAAGCAAAATGGAGATAGCCAACCTATCAGATGCAGAGTCCAAAGCACTGGTAATAAGGATGCTCAGAGAACTCACTGAGTACAGCAAATGCATAAGGAAAGAAATGTAGGCTACTCTAAGTGAAATAAAGAAAAATCTACAGGGAACCAACAGTGAAGCAAAAGAAGTCGGGGTTCAAATCAATGATTTGGAACATAAGGAAGAAATAAATAGTCAACCAGTACAGGATGAAGAAACAAGAATTCCAAAAAAAAACAAAACAAAACAAGGAGAGAATAAGAAGACTCTGGGACATCTCTAAACATGCCAACATCTTAATGAATCATAGGGATGTGAGAAGAAGAAGAGGAAGAGCAAGAAACTGAAAACTTACTTGAAAAAATAATGAAAGAAAAGTCTGACAAAGGAAATAGACACACAAATCCAGGAAGCACAGAGAGACCCAAACAATTTGGATCCAAACAGAGAGGACCATACCAAGATACATCATAATAAAGATAAAGAGAAAATCTTAAAAGCAGCAAGAGAAAAGAAGAGAGTTACCTACAAAGGAGTTCCTGTAAGACTGTCAGCTAATTTCTCAAAAGAAACTTTGCAGGCTAGAAGGGACTGCCAAGAAGTACTCAAAATCATGAAAAGCAAGGATCTACAACCAAGACTACTTTATCCAGCAACACTATCATTTAGAATGGAAGGGCAGATAAAGTGCTTCCCAGACAAGTTAAAGCTAAAGGAGTTCATTGTCACCAAGCCCTTATTATATGAAATGTTAAAGGGACTTATTTAAGAAAAAGAAGATGATCAAAACTATGAACAGTAAAATCACAACAAACTCACAACTATGAACAACCGAATCTAAAAAACAAAAAACAAACTAACCAAACAACTAGAACAGGAACAGAATCACACATATGGACATCATATGGAGGGTTATCAGCGGGGCATGGGAAGGGGAAGAATGGGAGAACAGGTACAAGGAACAAGAAGCATAATTAATAGGCAGAAAATAGACAGGAGGATGTTAAGAAGAGTAGGAAATGGAAAAGCCAAAGACCTTATATGTATGCCCCATGGACATGAACTAAGGGAGGGGGCCAGTTTGCTGGATGGACGGGGGTACCAGGTAGAGGGGGGCAAAGGTGAAAAAAAAAATTGGGACAACTGTAATAGCACAATCAATAAAATATACTTAAAAAAAAAAGAGAAACTTATACATTTGTAAACCAACTATCTAAATTCCTGGCTATTTATGTAAAAATATGAAACATTTTTAAGCAAATATTTATTTTACCTTTAAAAGTTCAGGCTCCCAGGTGTCTAAAGTTAATGAACGCACTTTTGAAAAATGAACTCCAAGGCTCCTAAGTGGGAAAAAAGACTTTGTTAATATATTAAACTATCAATCTCTATTTGCTAGTGATGCAAATTACTTTCCTCTTACTATGTAACAGTCTCTACTATAGCCCTCAACATGTATATAATTAGAAATATATCTTCTGATTTCAATGACTGGTGAACCAGTCCTCAAAAGCTCTTCACAAACCAGAATTGGATCCACTTCACAAAAGATAAAGAGATACAGACTGACAGTCAAATTAGGCAAGTAGAAAAGGCCCTCTATCCAATGGGACATGATAATTTACAATGCATGTTTATCCAAAAGAAGTCTCTCAGCTTGGGCAGGCATACCCACCGATGAATCCCAGAACACTCGATACACAGGGTGATGCCCAGGTTGATGCTGGCCCACCGTGGGTCTGCCAGGCCACAGTCACAGCAGCTGGCATTGCCAGGGATACACTGGACTCGCTGCAGTGCACTTTCTCCTTTCAGTAATTTATCTTTTGACTCATTTCCAGAATCCAAGCTTCCTGTGGATGGAGATGATTTCTTATCCAGCTTCTAAAAGGATGAAAATTATTTGTTTTTGTTTTAAAAAAGATTATAATATCATGTTGCTACTACATGTTCTAAACAAAAGCTTCCAATCAATAAATTGAACGTCTATTATGGACCTAAACCAGGCACTGCTGGAGGCATTAGAAATTTAAGAATGGAAAGATATAGGTTCCTCCATCAACTGGTATTATGGGGAGAAATATATAAACATTGAAAATTTATATACAAATATAAATAACTGATACAATGAACATATGCACAAGATATGAGGTCAAAGAGAAAGGAGAACATGAATTTAACATGCAAAATGAGAAACAGAGGGAATAAACATGAGACTATTAAGACTCATGAATAAAATAAATATTATTTTATATCAAGTTTTTCTAAGGTAATCAATGAACTACAAGCAAGTTGTTTCAACCTCTTTGGCGAATAACTGGAAATGGTACAGTCTTTTACTAAAGAACAGACTGATTACATAATTATAATTACAGAGTGAATCAACAACAGAATACTCAATATCTAAAAGTGTCATAGGTTCTTAGGAAAAGTAAAAAGTTGCATAAACAAAAATTTAATTTTTTTAAGTTCACAGCAAAGTCTATACCAATAATAACTAAATACAAAGATGTCGTTTGGGGATCCTAAGCAATTAAAGATGTGGTCTAAAAAGTGTTTGGGTTTTAAAACATTTCAAAAAGCCAGTATTTTAGTATAGAATCATTAGAAATATAATTTGGCCCTTCCCTTGACCTTTCTGAAAACTCAATTCAATAGCCATTAAGTGGGCCAAGCCAAAAACAAAACAAAACAGAGTGTGGGGATATGGAATTCCAGAGAGAATTGGTTGGGCTGGGTGAGGAGCATATCTTCAAATGAGAGTTACACTATGCAGTTTGTTGGATCCCAAGCAGGATAAGGAGGGTATCTGCACAGGGCAGCAGCCCAGAAAGGGAAGTGAGAGCCTGAGGAGGGAGAGGCATGTGGAGCAGAAGTGCCACATTGTGAGATGTCATAGCCAGAGTGGGGTGAGGGGGCAGGGAGCAGCAGAGAAAGGACATTCATTATATACAAGAGGAACTGATCATATAAATAAACATGTTAAAGTTAATGAGAGCCAGATTTCTCACTGCTGAGAAAGAAGTTACTCATAAGAAAAAGAGAATTGGAATAAACTCTGTTGTAACAGATTAGAACTGGAGATACCAAGAGGCACACTAATGGTTTTCAATATAAATAGACATATAAAGAAATATAGCACCGGCTGGTATAGTTCAGTGGATTGAGTGCCGGCCTGTGAACCAAAGGGTCTCAGGTTGGATTCCCCAGTCAGAGCACATGCCTGGATTGTGGGCCAGGTCCCCAGTAGGGGGCGCTTGAGAGGCAACCACACATTGATGTTTCTCTCCCTTCCCCTCTGTCTAAAAATAAAATATATAAAATCTTTTAAAAAGTTAAAAAAAAAGAAATATAGATGTAAATGGGTATATGTGTAACACACACACACACACACACACACACACACACACACTCTCCTTTATCTTGGTTTCTGAAAACCATTTCCCACCAAAAGAACTAGGGCTCTTTGAAGAAGCTGCTGATTTCAGAACTGGTGCAGAGAAAGTACAAAATGAACCCAAAACATCTCATCATGTAGAAAGTAAGGAAGAACTCAAAGACTGACGGGACCGTGTCAAAAGGACACAGAAGCCAGAGCTTTATTGGCCAAACGTGGATCAATCTGAGCAACAAAACAAATAATAATAGTAATGGATTTTAACACACTGAATAAAATAGGGGCCTATACTGACATAATAAAAAAATTAAAGCTTGATAAGAAACAGAGTATTTACATAGTCTCAAATCAAAGTACCTCTCCACAAAATACTACCTATAAAGGAAACTTTACAGTAAAGAAGTCTAGCAGACACCACTTTAATCAAGTGATCCAAGTTAATATCACCAATAATGGGACAAATCAAAATCAAATGCCACCTGAGAGGATGCAGTGAGAACAGAGAGACATTTATATAATATTCCTGCCAAAGATGCATAGCCTAGCGAGTAAACATCAAACCAACCCATACTGAGGGACATTCTACAAAATAACTAGTCTACAATCTTAAAAACTATCAAGGTCAAGAAGGTCAAAGTAAGACTACAGAACTATTACTGACTAACAGAAACTGAAAAGTCATGACAACTAAATGCTACCTGTGTCTCTGGACTGGATCTTTTTGCCATAAAGAACATGACTGGGACAACTGTTAAAACGTACTGATATTTGGGAATCAAATGGCTATAATGTATCAATGTTCATTTCTTGGTTTTGATGGCTATACCACAATTACATAGGAGCATGTCCTAGGCTGTGGGAAGTATGGATACTAAAGAAATAGTGGGTGACAGACTATCATGTTAGCAACTTACATACTCTCAACAGTTCAGGGGAGCAAGTTATTTGTACTACACTTGGAACTTCTCTGTAAGTTTGAGATTCTTTCAAATTAAAAAAAAAGAAAATCATGTTCAAAATGTGAATTAACTCATAAGCAATCAGCATATAGGGAGAGGCTCTTAATATAATGCAGCAATCATTTGGCTTATTTCCAATTTTACTTTATAAGCTAATGCTTTTGCACCAAGGTAGGGAAGTCGAAAGCAAAGTACACTAATACAGGAGAACCTGGGCTAGGCTTCTCAAGAAACACAGGACATGATACTCATCGCCCCCATTCTTCTTCTTGTCTCATTTTGGCCATGTGCTCTGACATGAAAGTATTTATTGCATTATATAAATTGCCTTTGTCACCATAACTGAATACTCTAAACCCTTCCGTATCCTCCCATTAAGTTATCTTTACCAATTTTTAAAGTTAAGTCCTATCTATACTGTAGTATTCATTCATTATGAATTTAACCGTGCTAGTATTTTTATTGAGATTCTAAAGTTCCTGAAAGTATTCTAGTTACAAACTTACACAGGTTTTTAGGTCAGCTCTATCCCTATTTGTCCCACATTCCCTATTATTCCTAGTGTATTATTTAGCATAACCCAGTTATTTCAGCAATGTCACCAGCATCTTCAAGATGATGTGGATGCATATTTAATTTTCTTTTCTCTCAAAACTCTGCTAAAAACTAGAGCATTTTTAAAAAGGCATTACCCAGGACCTTCATTGAACAAAACAATGTGATCATTTTGATCATCAAAAAGAGTAATTATTGTAATTAACTGGGACCCACTGTACTTATAAAAACTCATGAGTTTCTAATAACATCCCCAAAACTAGATAACTGTTCCCACTTAAGTAGTTAATAAATTAAGAAAATGTGGTAATTAAAAGCAAAAGATGAAGCATTTAATTACAGTAACTGAATAGCTCCAGGTGGTGAAGAAAAGCTATATTTCACATAAGAATGCAAGTTAATAAATGTAGATGAGATGACAGAATTAGAAAACCATCATTTTGCAATTCCTAATGAAATAACAAACTCAGTTGTAAAACAGATGAGTAGTTGATGGGAGAGTACACCTTGGGGGGCGGTGAAAGTAACACAAGTAGATTTGTTACACAAAGCCAAAAAATGATTGGGAACAAGGGAGAAAATGTAACTTTAAAATGGAGGGATCATATTGCCATTTCCCTAATCCAGTGTATGCACTTCATCTTCACAGCAGAGGCCTGATATCAGCACTAGTAATGGTTGGATAACCAAACATTCTGTCTCCTGTTACAACATGAAGCATGCACATCACCTATGATGTAATTTTATGAGATGGAATTCTACAGAAAAAACTAACCTGACTTTTTTAGTAAATCATTGTCATGTAAAAACAGGATGGTTCTAGACGAAAAGGTTTGAGGGACATAATCAGATACAATGCCATTATAGATAAGGTCCTACTTTTACAACAGATTGTCAAAGATATTTTTAAAACAACTGGGGACATCCGAATACAGACTGGGTGACAGATGATACTTAAAAATTACTATTAGGTGTAGAAGGACATGATATCTATAATCTACTTTTTAAAACTTTGGTATTTCTTTCATTAAAAAAATTTTACCCATAAGAACAGGGATAACAGGAAAGAAAATAAGAGCAACGAAATTTTAGGAGCTGGAAAATTGGTAAATACAAGGTCTGTCCGGAAGAAGTCCAGCTATTGCTAATGTAACAAGAACAGTGGCAGCCAAGGAAAGTGGACTGGAATGCGCATGCATGCACAATGACAACTTCACTCTAGTCCGTGGGGGCAGTAGATGCTGTTGAGTGAATGTGTGTACTGTGTGCCCATGGCATTCAAAATGACTCAGCAAGTAGAGCAATGAATCTGCATCAAATTTTGCATTAAGCTTGAACATTCCTCTGTGGAAACTATTTGGATGAATCAGAAGGCTGCAGCTATGGGCAACTGGTGATTGGCAGCTTCTTCACAACACGCCTGTTCATGCATCACATCTCGTGTACAGTTTTTTGGCAAAACATCAAATGATCCAGGTGACTCAGCCCCCCTACAGCCCAGATTTGGCACCCTGTGACTTCTGGCTTTTCCCAAAACTAAAATCACCTTTGAAAGGGAAGAGATTTCAGGCAGTCAATGAGATTCAGGAAAATACCACGAGGCAGCTGATGGCAATTGGGAGAATTGTGTGTGAGGTCCCAAAGTGCCTCCTTTGACGGGGACTGAGGCGTCATTGTCCTATGCACAATGTTTCTCGTACCCTGTGTCTTCTTCAATAAACATCTCTACTTTTCATATTACATGGTTGGATGCCTTCTGGACAGGCCCCATATATTGAAATATTAAAATATCATTGGTAAAGTGAAGTAAACAAAAGAGAAACTGAATCTAGATTTTAAAAATAAAATCCATTTTAATTCCAAAAAATAATTATTCTCCATTAAAAAAAATGGCATGGGTAAAAGGGGTCAAAAGATACCAATACCTAGTTATAAAATAAATAAGTCATGAATATAATGTATAGTGTATTAACTATAGTTAATAATACTATATGGCATATTTGAAAGTTGCTAAGAGAATAAATCTTAAAATGTCTCCTCACGAGGAAAAAATTTTTTGTCACTATGTATGGTGACAGATTGTAACTAGACTTAGTGTGTTGATCATTTTGTGGCACATACAAATACTGAATCATTATGTTGTATACCTAAAACTAATACAGGGTCATTTGTCAATTACGTATCAATTTTTAAAAATTTAAAGAATGTTACAATCATGCAATGTTGCAACTCAAATTAAAACCTTTTGGCAATAAATCATCTGATATTGCAGTACTGTTTACTAACCTCTGATTCATCACCCTTCTCTCTATAAGCAGTAGCAATACTGGTCTGAACAGCCTTAATCCATGCCTGGCGCAGCTTTTCAGAATCTGCCTGAAGCATGCAACTTCTAAAAGGAAATAACATTGTTTTCTTAGTCACCAAATTAACCCCCAAATAATAATAAAAACAACAACAGCAACAATTTTTTTGCTCACTTTGCTATTTAATAATTTTTTAACAAAAACAATTTTATCTGTTGAAAGGTTTTCATCTGTCTTTACGACAGAGTGTGTTCATTAAGCAATCAAGGTATCAATGAAATAAGTTACTTATTGGAAAGAAATTACCCACTCCTGCACATTAAAAAAAAACAAACTTTAAATTTACCATATAAACATAACATATTCTTCTATTGGGTAGATATATAAAATGATATTCATCAAAAAATTAATCTGATATGAATTCGGTTCATCATCCATGACAGCTAAAAAGTTTTCATGTGGCCACATCAGTAATCTTTACAGAATTTAAAGAACATATGATACTGGAAAGAAGTTTCAGAAATTTCTGACTGTAATACCTGTAATCGCTAATTAACAAACTACTTTAAAACAATTTTTTTTCTCTTTAGCACAGAATATCACAAGTGAAACCCAAATCTTTCTCTATTCAAGAAAGTTCTTTAAGACAAACTATAGAACCATAACAGCAACTCTCAAGTTCTTTAGAACCACTCACTTTGTCGGAGAGACCACCTCAAAGCAGAATCGCCGCTCTATGTCTTCACAATGCTTCACTGTGCAAAGCCTTAGATCTTCCACTACCACAGTGGGGTTATCCTATAATAAAGAAACAGAACTCCCATATTTATCAATCTGGATTTTAAATACTACCACCAATAATACTTAAAAATATTACTTGGAATAAATGGTCTAATTTTTAAAGATTTATATTTTTCTTATTTTAGATTAGAGACAGGAGCTATTGAAATAAATATAACTAAAAAGGTAATTCTGCCCTGTTAATACTTTTACCTGCCTAATAGAATTGCTGTATAAAAATTAAATGAAATAGTTTAAGCCTAGTCCAACGCCTGGTAATTAATAGGTGCTCAATAAATGTTAGTTTCCTGTTAATTTTCTTCCATACCCATTACATTCCTGGTCCTTACTCACATATAATAAAAACTACTCTCCTCCAAAAAAGAAGCCTTTAATGAGTCAAGTTTTACATAAGTGAAAAAAAAAAAGGTAGCTACATATCCTTCTAAAAATCCCTACGAAAATGAGAAAGGTTTTATCATTTTCTAGTACTTAATAAAAATATAACTCAAAACCAAGTTTATCACTGTAGAAAAAAAAGCATGAACTAATTAGTTAGAATAAAGGACTTGTGTGGAAAAAATCTGCAATCACAGAACCTAGCAAGTAAAACTTCGTAATGTGTCACCTCAAGAGTAGAAGTGAATATTTCAAATTTACAGTTGAATATATCATTAATAAAGGCTAACTAGGTAAAAATCAAGTCACCATACACTCTCCATGTATCAGATCAAGAAATCTGTACGTAAAGTTTATCTGTGCATGGCGGGAAGAGACATGGATAAGGGAAAGGGAGGAAAGGGGGGAAAAAAGGGAGGAAATAGAAAAAAGTACACCACAGGTTACCAGAACCTTCAGAATAAAAAAAAAAGAAAAAAAGAAAAAGCTGTGAGCATCAACTATACAGGGATTACAAAGGCTCATGTGAAGGAAACAAAATCTTCAATGCTTTGCATGGCATCTAGAGATCATTTCAATATCCTCCTTTCACATAAAGCAAACCTCCTATGGTCTCTCCTGGACCACTGGACGCCTGTGACTGCAGTCTTCTGAGTGAACACCAACAAGGCTGGTGACAGGGAAGGGAGGGCAGAGAAGTCTGGGTAAACTGGGGAGGGACAGGGATCAGTGCCTTCAGAGGGAAATGTTCAAAGAGGTCAAGACAGCACATTTGGACATTACTTGGGAGGGAAGTGAGTTGCCACATTCTCTATGTCACATGTGATTTAATTATGCCGTTCCAAAAAATAAAAATTCCTCACCCTTAAAATAAAGTTCAGAAAAATGAATCTATAAAAACAATATTAACAAATTTAGAGGTTTTTATTTAAATTACTTCAAGATTACATATTAATGTCATTTCTAACCTTTCTATATTATCACCTGTGCCCATAAGGCGGTATTTCTTAAAAGTCATCCTTTTCTAAAACCTCAAAAAAAAAATACTGTGGAATGGTAGTATTATTCCTGTCACACAAAAAGACAAAGAAACATAAGAAGAAAAAAAGTAATAATCCTGGGACAGAAAAAAATCCATCTCAAAACTAGGAATTAAGAATTTGGATTTCAAAATCACTCTGCATTTAAGTATCCAATGCTGATATTTTCCCCTTCTGAATCCTCTTATACTTGCCCAAACATAAAACTAATAAACAGTAATTTCACACACATGAGTATTTATGGACTTCAATGCTTTCCTAAGACAAACAGAACCAGGGTTCTTTGGTTTGGTTCTTTAACTAAAACCAGGGACTCACTGAAGGTTTTTCACTTAATCACTTAATAAAAGACCTACCTTAAACTTTTTCTGGTAAACCAATTGATTGTTCTGTATTGAAAACCAGCGTCTAAATAAATACAAAATAGATTAAATTTTCACAAACACAATTTATTTCAGTTGTTGTTAGGAACTAAATATTTTGGAAAGCACTAGAAAATCAGTTTATGGTAATTATGTGTTGAGAAGTACATTGTTTTGTTTTGCTTTATATAAACTGATGCCAATGAAATTACTGAAAGTAAAAAACAATTTTAAACAATTTTAAAACCACAGGTGAGGAAAGTAAAACTACTATATTTTGATTAATTTTTAGAAATTTAAATCCAAAGGAAAACTGTCTTTTACACTATCACCAAATAATAATTGTTTCAAAGTGAAAATTTATTTATTTGATGTTCCTCAAAAATAACCAAAATTATTCCCCCAATATAACTACTTTCATTATAAAGTAGAAATAAATTTATATTGTAATAAAACTATCCATTTGTATACAGTAAAACATTGAAATAAATGATACTTTGTTTTCAACCTTTCTGCAGCTAACTCAGCAAGTATTTGATTTGTTAAGCAAAATGGAAAATTAAATCATTTTACAACTGCTATCATACGGGAGGTAATTGCCAATTCATTTGGCCTTACTTTCATATAATCATATAAGCAGAATAATCAAACTTATGAAAAATGAGTCATCCAACTATTTATATTGTTCTGCTCATTACTGTAAATTATTAGGCAAACAATTTACTTGCAATCTTCTTTAAAAGAAAAAGCTAAGCTACTTACAGCATATTTACTAATTCTAATTTACTAAAATAGTAAAAGGACCTAAAGGTTTACAAAAAAACAAAAACAACAACAACAAAAAAATCCAGCCAAAAGCCATTCATAAAAGAAAGCAAAAATTCTCATCAAGCATGAAAAGTAAAACAAAATGAGTCATTATTTTAAAATTAGTTTCATGTGCGATGATTTCTATCGTAAACATTAGTTATTAATCTATTAGCAGATAGAGATTCCACCTTTTCATTGATACTAATAAAAAGCACTAGAAATTGTACATAGACATATTCATAATTTCTATTTTTAAAAATTACCAGTAAGTTAATTCTCCAAAGCTAAGGAAATGATTAGATGCTTTTCTATTTTTAAGATAGATAGATTATTAGGTTTTCTTGCTACTTTAGAAAGGTATAACCTTTACCATTAAAAAAGAGATTTGTTAAAATAGCATCTAGATAAAACTAAGTAGGTTGCCTCTAAATGCAAATCATCACCAGGCAGGCTAGAAAAGGAAGAACTTCCGGGTTTCTTTGCTTTGGGACACATAGTTGGTTAGAAATGTTAAAGGAAATATCTACAAACAAAAAGGTGCAGCCCTGCCACAGGGGATGACATGCAATGGAAACAATCTCCGATACTGATTAAAGTGTTTTTAAAAAATCATTTGAGGCAGGATGAACTATATTAATACAAATTCTTATGTTTTATAGTAATCATATTATATAAGTTGATGAAAAACTACATAGAGTTTTACTGCACCATAGAAAAACACCCACACAACCATGTAAGCTATTTCTGCTTCTGGGGTCTTCAAAATACAAATTTTGACCTTTTGCATCTTAGGGTCAAAACCTCTAAAACCAATAACAAAATATTAGATTAAAAACATGTTTCTTTTTTTGTCAGAGATCATTTCCTCTGATTATTACTTTTACAGATGATACTTATTTTTGAAACCTAGTTCCTCTGCCATCTCTCTGTTTCTGGTGACTTTCTCATATCATCAGTTTTCGTACGCTCAGGAAAGACACCAGAAATCTATCTTAATTTGGCAGCTCCTCCTAAGAAATAAGACCATAATGCTCCTAGGTAGAAAAAAAATGTTCAGTTACTAGAATCTGTATATCTGATAACACTATCTCCCCTCCTCTGCGGTTTAAAAAAAAGAAAAAGAAAAAAGAGCTAACTACTCTCATTTGCACTGATCAAGACTTTAATCAGGTAACTAAAATGGAATATAATTTTTAACTGCTCCCATTGAATAATCCTAGCTATATTTTATTAAAAGGAAAAATGAGACAGTTCATATATTCCTATGGAATACAGAAAAATACTTACTATTTTAAGCTCATGCTACCTGCAGTTTGAAGATAGTTAAAAAAGGTAATTAAATAATAACAAAGACGAATTTTGGAAAGCACTGTACTGACAACTACACTATATTCTACAAGATTCAGAAGCAGTCACAAAGCCAGAACTTACATAAGATAGTGTTTTGAAAAGAAAATTTCTCAGTTCATTAAGTAAGACATGACTTTATATCTCTCTCAAACTGAAGTAACTCAATATAATAAAGATTTGAGACCAAAATTTTATGTTCATAAATAATTAAATATTATTAAATTGTAAGTACCAATGAATGCATTCCAGATGACAATATTGGGGGAGAGAGAAATATATTTAAAAAAATACATCGACTACTTTTTACCCTGTTTGATCACAAGTCTAAGAACTGTACTTGAAATCAAGTACATGGGTAAAAGTCAAGCTTCTAAATTGGTAGAGGCTTTTTCACTACAATTATACAAATAATGGATTCCTGTACACATTTATATAGGTGCCAGATAGGCAAATATTTAACAAAATTAAAAGTTTGAATATTTAATGCTCCTTTATTTCAAATTTAATTTTATTTTTCAAGAGAAAAAGGCCAAAATGGTAAAACAAAACAAACAAACAAACAAAAAAGTCTCAGAACTGACGATGATTCCCTTTCAACATAACTAATATGGTTATTACCTAAGAGACTGATTCCTAGTAATTATTTAAATTTTTGAAAAGTGTTTACTAGCTTATTTCCCTTAAAAAAAATAAAGGTATCATATTACTCAATGTAAAATCTTCTTTGAGTAACTAAAACATATCAAATGTTCTTTTCCAGATTAAAATAAATTGAGAAGATGGGCTATGAAAAAATATAATTTCGTTCCTCAAAAAAGGTGTTTACGTTTTTTCCCCAATTTAAAATATAAGAGACTTTATATCCATTGCAAGTAATCCAAATGAAATGCGGGTTAATTATGAGCTTTTTCGTGCCCAAGAGGAAATTGGAGTAAGGTAGGGAGTGAGGGGAAGAAAGCCATTTGGTACCTGATATGATCGGGCTTTTTCCTGTCATGTGAAAAAATGGGGCAGGATTAAAACATAAGGGAAAGGTGGTAAAAGAATGAAAACGCGAATGTGCAAAATAAGCAAAGGAGTAGCATGATATGAAAATAAGGCAAGAATTAAAGGAACAAGCTTAAGCTTTTAATCTAACAAAATAATAAAAAATATCTGTTGCATTATTTTCACAAATTATACATACACATACATGTACAATGAATTCCAACTCTTAGGAATGTGAAACTTTAATATTTTAGAAATATTCAAAAATTTACTTCAAGTATTGTGGTATAGAGTGTTCTGGTAGGACGCAGCCACTTCAGCATACCTCTAATATTATTTTAGGTTTCTATCATCATAGCTCTTAAATATAGATATAGTACCTTCTTCATCTTAATAATCTGTTCCTTATATAGCACTATAGATATATCTATATAAACCTGACACAAATAAAAACTTTTCATAAGGAAAGTAGAATCACTAACTAAGAATTTCAGTGATTATAAAATATTATCAGCCAGATAAACCCACCTTCATGTTCACCCCCCTTTTCATCAAATGATAGCAGAGACTCTAAGGTTACACATAAGTAGAGTTCATCTTTAACCCATGTATACACTTCTTATTTTAAAACAAAGTCAAAAGTTACACATTTATATCTGTAGCAGTATATAGAACAGTTTGCTTTCAGAAATTATAAAATACATTTTATGCTTTTTAGCTTTATTTTCTAGTTACAAAGACTAAGCATAGCACATAATTATTCAGTTTTATTAGTTTTACCAGCTTATGACTAAAAGTGTTAATATTTATTTGCCTTGTTTATTCATCCTCTCTGAATTTATCATGAAAAGTCAAAGATAAATATAGGTACTAGTAATCCGTCTAGCACTGATTTGAGCCTGAAGTAAAGCTGCCACACTGAGAAAATGGCCTGATATAGAAATATTATTTTGGTAGATCTCACATGTCTTCAGAAAGCAAATATACTATAGACATATAAAAATCTCAAGAGACATCAAGAACCAGAAATATATAACCAATCAGAAACAAGCTAAACAATTCACAGGGCATAAAAAGTTTCACTCCTTATGCTACTTCAGCCACATCACACAAAATATGATCTCTTCAGCTGAATTTCAGGTTACAGAATAATGCTGACAAGATAGATTTTATGAAGCACAAGGTCAGGTTTTAAAACTATCAGAAATTCACATTTCTCAAATTCACATTTCTCTCAGGAAGGTCTTTTGAAAAAGTTGATTTTGAAAACATTATATGCCACTACTCTATAAAACTGAATAATGGCAAATTTCTCATCATATTGGTACCTATGGTGATTATGATGAAAAACGTCCCCCTAAAACTAATCCACAAACAATCTAAAAACAAAACAAAATAAAACTTAAATAGTAGGCAAAAAAATCACTGAATAGCAGGATTCTTGGGTTTTTTAAATTAAGGCACAAGTATTATAAATACACAGTCTTTTATTCAGAAACTAGTAAACCAAATGAAATCAAACTGGATTGAGAACAAATTTGAGTAGGTCAGACACTAAAGTCAAAAATAGGCAAAGAAAAATTATTTGCAAGTATTTCCAGAGATTCAGTCTTTTAAATAAACTTCATATAAGAAATTTAGATACATCCAAAATTTTAAGATTAAAAAGTAAAGAAAATTCTAAATAATATTTAATAGATTACTCTTTCTTTCCTTTTCCTTTTATAGTTGCTGGCCTATAAACCTAGAAAATATTTGAAAGTTCTGTTACAAGGGTTGACTTTTGCTTTTTGTTTGTGAAAGAGCTTTATATAATGTTTATATGTTCTAGTCCCACAAGTCTGCTTTTACCAGTGTTTTCATCAAAATGTTCTTTAAAAGAGCATGAAAATGAAATTAACTTGCTATCCATAATATTTCTTAATAATACAAATAGGCTAGGAAGGTTTTTAAAAATAATTTCTAAAATATTTTTTAATAGCTGAAGTATCCTGTTTAATCAAAATATAGATTGCTTGGAATTTCCATATCAACTTTTAAAAAATGCTACGTTTTGGGCCTCAGTTTTGTCACAAACCAGCTGTGTGACCTTGAATGAATAACCATCTCTCAGCATCTCCAATTCTTTACTAACAATTATGGTGTGGAACTATAATCTACCATTGGAATCGGTAAGTGTCATCCCATTACATACAGGTGGCATATCCTTTGTAAAGCAGCCTCATTTCTAAAAGTACTATCTTTTCCACTTTTCAAGTAGAATAACATGTCTACAATTGAGAATTTAACAGTTATTTCCTGCTTGCTTTTAGTTAAATTTTAATATCTATGCTAATTAATAGAATTCATGAAACAGAATATAAAAAATAAAAAGGTCCATGCTTAAATCAGAATTCATTTTTTCTATTGTCCTAAATGGCAATGCAATTTTCCACTAACACTGTGCTTTATTTTGAAGTCTGAGATCATTTCTCACTGGATTGTTCCATGAAAGTTCATTTCATTCTTAACATAATGGTATAGTTTCCATGGATTTATTGTATTTTTACTGTGTTAAACTTTAAGAAGGTTATGAAATCTGAAGGTTAAAAATTCTAATCTCATGAAACTGCACTGATTGAGATATCTTTAATATAAAAATTTGATAATCACACTATTATGTATTTTAATTTCCTACTCTGGCTATGGAAATTTGCCAGGGAAGGCTAGAAAGATTATTGTTTTAGTTTTTACAGCTTAGAAAACAGAGTTTTAATTTTTCATTTTCATTTTACAATAGCTAATAACATTATTTCTAATCAGACCATGTTAGCTGGTCCTTCTATATGCATATATTACTTTTAAAGTTTTAATAACTGGGGCTTAATATCATATACAATCATTATTCTTTCTGGTTTATATTCATTCTTAGGTAGAGAAAAATTATTTCAAATAAAACACACCATGTGCCATTTAAACATTTGGTAATGCCAGATTCTAGGAAAACGGTCAAATTCAAATGTTTTTTTCTATATAAGCTCATCACCAAGAAATCAAACTACGTACACTAGGAACCATTTCAATATATTAAATATTCAAGCATGACTGTTTCCATTTAAACAAAAAATGCATACTGAACTTACTCAGAAAATTCTAATTATTTTGCTAACGTACATTTTAAAAAAAGAAAATCTTCTCTACCATTGAGTGACTACACATCTTGTTAAGGTAGCAAATAAATATATGGTCAACCAATAATATAATAGAAAATCAATTAACTAGAACCCAATATTACTCTTAATTATTACAAAATTGTTCTACTCTTTACAATTTATTTATTTATTTATTTATTTATTTTTAGAGAGAGGGATAGGGAGGGAGGAAGACGGGGAGAGAAACAGCAGTGTGAAAAAGAAACATCGATTGGTTGCCTCTCACATGGACCCTGACTAGGGACCAAACCCGGCCTTTCATTTTGTGGGATGATGCCCAACTGAGCCACATCAGTTAGGGCTCTACATTTTTTTCTTTTTTTTTTGCAAAAAGATAGGCACCCTTGAATCAAAGACCAATCACTTCTATGTAGAAGGACAATCCTGAGACAACTCTTTAACATGTTAATAAATGGGAAAATACAATAAAATATTTTATACACTCATTCATTTAACAGAATTTACTGAATTATTAATATTTTATAAAAATCACTTCAGTAAAAAAACATTCAGAATTTTGGGTAGCTATCAAGTTTAGAATAAAGGAGCACCAGCTGCCATAGACACTTCACATAAGAACCCCACTTCCTAAAACTCCTGGTTAATAAAAATTTATTGCAAAGATCAGAATCACCTGGTTTAAAATTCATAAACAAACACTGAGTAAAAATGTACATAAACATCATATTAGACAGGAATGCAAGCAGGCATAGGGGGAGTTCACTTGCTTATTTACCCATTATATTCAACACATAATTTGTAATCAGATCTACTTTCTCACATATGAAAAACAGCTCAAATTCAAATTTTATTATAATGGTCTAGACAGTATAGACCAATCACTATAAAAATTCTCCTTGTTTCCTGGTTTAAGCTTTGCTTTAACTTAGTATTAGTGTTGTTATTTTTCCACTTGCTTTTTAGGGTCCCCTCTCCTAGAAGGGCATCTTATATTCAGTGAACTGGGTTCAGGAAAATTACTCTGGACTGTAAATTTAGAGAATTATGAATGAAAGAGTTGCCAAATCAAAGGAAAAGTCAGAAAACTGAAAATACAGAAAAATCGAGGCTAGTATTTGAAATATATTACCTGTTCCAAGTTTTGAAGGCATTGCTGGCTCGTTTGAACAGATATCCTTCCATTACAATGCCATTTGCAGCATCTACATTATATTCTAACTTAGAATCATCACTGGAGAAATCCTAGACAAAATAACACATAGAAAAATTCATGTGACTTGACTAAGTTGCCTAGACAACAAATTTATCCTAGAAAAACAGCTTGAATGGTAGAAAAACTTTGCATTAAGATGGTTACATCAACAATATTCATAAGAAGGAGGGAGACTTAAATATTCAATAATAGAAGAATGTTTCAACATATTAAAGTATTTCAATTCAGTGGACTATTGTGCAGTAATATAAAAACAGATGATTATTGGAATATACTCTAAAAAAGAAGGAATATATAAATGTTATAAGTACTGTGATTAAAAGTACAGAATAATATGTATATAAATAGCCACAAAGTAGTTCTAGTTTTAAAATGTTTCCTGATGAACTTTCAAAGTAGTCTAAAAAAGTGCAAGACTGCTGTTATCCTCAAATGTAAAATTTTAAAAGTCAGTCTCAGAAATTTCAAAATTACTCTGGAACAATGATCAAAATTAAAATATGATCAGTTAGGGAGTAAAATTTGTGTCTTGAGGAGGTTTTTACACAGACTGAGTGACCACCTGCCAAGACAGTTGGGCATGGAGGTTCTGCACTGAGGGTGTGGCAGAGCGAGAATCATCTAAGGGCCTTCCGAATCTAAGAGTCTATGAAGATGAAAAAAGGAAATAGACTAAAGTCAAAATTAAAAACAAAAACTCCCCTGACATGTTCCAAAATTTAACTATAAAAAGTCATGATAATCCAAAATAAGCAAATGAAACAGAATCCGTAAGTGAATTGTTACATGTCTCCCTACTTTTTCCTTTAGGAAAGAAAGAGCAACTTTCATTCCCTCACTTAAAATTTATTTGGGGCTATAATTTATTTAATTATGCAGACAAGATTAAGTCAGCAATAGATATAATTGAGTTTGGCAACATTCTAAAGGTTTTCCTTTGTAACATCAGCAGTTTTTTTAAATAACTCTGATGCTATTTAAAGATCAAATAAGACTTCATTGAAAATGTAGTGCATTTGTAAGTATTCTTCTAATTTTCAACTATATTTCTTGAGATAAATTATGTCTTCAATTTAATTACTATTAATAGCAAATTAACATTTTATATTACTTAAAATGTGACAGATTATATGATTTTATAATGAAAGCAACTAATAATGTTGGATAAAATATACTAATATTAGAATTTAAATATATTGATGAACTGGTAAATTAGAAAGGAATACTCAAAGGCAAAAGATTAAGTGAAAACTGGAAGCCAAAGAAGTAAGCAGAGCAAGGGAGCTGGCTTTCACCTTAAAGGCATCTGACTTATCAGAAGAACGTGAAGCTTTGGTGTGAGGTCCAGAGAATAGAAGGCAAGAGTAGAGGTGGCAAAAAAAGTGAATCTAATAGAAACTTTCCCTTTTGAAATTGCAAGTGAGACAAGAAGGACCATTACTACCACTTCAATTCCAGGTTATGTTGAAGTCCAAACCAGCAAAATAACAAACAAAATGCAAAGGACTAGAAAGAAAGAAAAATCACTATCATTATTTGAAGATGATATGATTTCATACACAAAACATCCAAAGATGTACACAAACAATCCATACACAATCAGTGTTAAAAAGAGTGCAACAGGATTAATGGTTATAAAATCAATACAGAAAAGTCCATTTTATTCTAATATATGACAGAGGTAACATTTACCACCAATATTTAAAGGTAACATTTACAAGTGTCTAGGAATAAGTATAACAAAAGATAAGAAGATAAGTACTTTAAACTTAAAAAAATGAAAAAATATTTAAAGCTCATGAAGATATCAATTCTTCTCCGAACTGATTCATAGGTCCACTGCAATCTCAATCAAAATCCCAAAAGTGATTTTTATGCAATATGAAAAGCTGCTCCTGAAATTTATATGGAAATACAAAATTTAGGTAATTCACTTGAAAAAAGAAAAGAGGGCAGAAGGCTTTGCTTTGTCAGTTATAAGATGTACTATAAAGCTAAAATAGTTAAGACAGCATAGTACTGGCACAATAAAGACAAAAAACCAATGAAGTAAAATAAAGAGCCTGAAATCGACCTCACATGTATGGAAATGTGATCTATAACAGCTGATAAAATACAGAGTAGTAGGGAAAGAACAAACTTTGAAAGAACTGATTAGCTACCAATGTGAGAATAAAAGGAAATTGAATTTCTACCTCACGCCACACACAATACACAAAAACCCAATCACAGATGGATTCGAGATCGAAACATAAAAGGTAAACCTATAAATACTTGATTATACAGGAGATGTATCTTCATGATCTTGGCTTGGGAAGGATTTATTAAATAAGACACAAAAAGATGCACACACACAAAACCATAAAAGACTTAATTAAAAAAAAACAACCTGTGAAAATCAAAAACACATATACTACGAAAGGGAGTTTATATTCAGAACATATGGAGAACCTGATTAACAGGCAACCTAATAGAAAAATGGGAAAAAGACTAACAGACATTTCCCAAACAGGATATCCAAATGACAAGATACATAGGAGAAAGTATTTGAGCTATTTCTGACTAAAGCATACATTAAAACTACAATGAGATGTCAATATCTATCCACCAAAATAGGAAAAGTATTAAAAACTGTCATAGTACAATGAGGTGGCAGGGAGCAATGGAAATTCTCACACAGTGCTGCCTGCTGGGAATGGTATAACATTTTGAAAAATAGTTACATGAACTGAATATGCATAGCATCATTATTTCTTTAACTGATCAACTTTAATTCTTAAAAATGTAAATAGACATATACTTTTCCTAAATTTTTAGCTGACTGGATATCACCCCCACTTTTTTTTTTTTTTTTTTTTTTACCTGTAATGCAGCCTTGTGTCAGCATTTAAGGGTAGGAAAAAAAAAAGGTAGGTATATGTAATGAGCAAAAATAGCATTACTTTCTTTAAAGGAAAACAGTAATTGACTATTACCTAAAATTAAATAAGTAAAGTTTAGATTTAATAACCTACTACTTTAGAACTGTGTATATAACAGGGAAAGACATTAACAGATGCATAATATTAATCAAATAATTCAGTTTAAGCAAATAGTCACGTTTCTACAGATATCATGATCTTGTTTTAAGTAGAAATGATTGATCCCAAATTTTTGACAATATTTCCATGTCATTGAAACGAGTTATCCAATCAAAAGTGATTTAACCTTAAACAAAAATAAAACATGGAGTAAGTCTTACCTGACTAAAGCTAGAAGTAACAAATTCAAAGATGGCATGGTATGTTTCTCTTTGAGTATTAACAACCCATCACCAGTAAAATTTTCCTTATTTTTATTACTGATTTCATTTTCATTTTTTTTCACTGACATGTTCTATGTCAGATGCAGTTTACTGGTATTTTAAATTCTAAATAAACCATAACAAAAGTTGATTTGATTGCTCAATACCAAGGGAACAGATTCCTTAAAGCAATGCTGAAAGGCATTTTTTTTTCCTTTTAGGGTAAAGAATAAGCATAGTCCCCTACTACCACAAATTCTACAGTAGAGTTTCCCACATCTGGGAAAATCTCAGAGGTCAATATATCATGCACATAATTGATAAACTCACCCTGGGAAAACAACTAATTGGGGCAACTGCCATGACAGTCTATAGAACGCATCTTTTCACATACTTGTATTATTACATTCAACCTCTAATTTTCTCCTCTGTTTTCAGATTACTACATTAAAAATATCACTGACTATAAAAGATTAAATAAAAAACTGGTTTCATATTTAAAAATATATTTTTGCCCTGGCTGGGTGGCTCAGTTGATTGGAGCATTATCTCGTACACCAAAAGGCTATGGGGTTGATTCCCTGTCAGGGCACATACCTAGCTAGGTTTCGGGTTTGATCCCCAGTTGGGGAGCATACAGGAGGCAAGTGATTGGTGTTTCTCTCTCACATGGATGGTTCTCTCTCTTTCTCTCTCCCACCCCTTCCTCTCTCTCTAAAATCAATAAACATATCCTCAGGTAAGAATAAATATATATATTTCAAATATATCAGTTTAGGCTTAGGCAAATTAACAAGAAATGCAAATGAAATTTCAGCATCACATGAGTTGAAGAGTGCCACCTTACAGTGCTTACAGATAGAAAGTCCATAATACCAAACACACACATTGATGCTAAGCCGTTTTCCACCCTTACCTACCCTGCCCATAGCCCCCATCCCAAACCCATCACACACCCACACACACACTTTTACAGAGGCTGGTAATATCATAACTAAAACTATAGTGTTTTAAATTCTAACTAAGTGCCACTTTTAAATTAGTTAAGGCCCTAACAGACAAATGTTTTTATAAACTGGTTCATGAGCATGGCTTTCAAATATTTTGATGTAAAGGAATAATAAAACCAAATGCCTAAACATCTGAAAAATATTTTACTTTCCACAAAAAGGAGGAATTAACACACACAATTTAATTATTAAAGCAACTCAAAGTATTTGTTCAAACACAATGTTATCTTGCAGAAACCAATAATCAAACAATTGTGTAAAATGGAAATTAATCTCTAACTTGTCCTCTCGGCTACCTTTTGTTGAATGGTGGAATGTTTTTGCTCCATCTCTCGTTTTTCTTTGGCTGCATCCACAACCAGTTGATCCAACTAAAAAGGGAGAAAAGGAGAAAATTATACAGATGTAAAAATCCCAAATACACTTATTTTTTTAAACCACAGTCCCAATAGGTGAGTTAATTTAAGTTAACTTAAAAAAGGCATTTTGGTTATAACTTAAAGATTTTGTTTTGTTTGTTTTCTGGTAACAACTCCTCTCTGAAAATGTCTAAGTTAACTTCTGAGGGAAAATGTTTCTGAGAACAGTCATGGTTCAAACAAATGTGATGAGACCTCGTCAAGGACACAACAGTGATAATGCATTCACTCCTTGAATAAGGAAAATGACTCCATCGTAAGTTGCCTGCTGACTCACTCAGTAATTCTGGTAGTTACAATCAAAGATAGGAAGAAAATAGCACTGGTGATTTTTTTTTTCCTGCAACAGCAAAAAGTAGCAACTAAGAGTGGTAAGGCTTCCTCCAATCATTCAAGATACTTCCTGTTTTCAAGTTGGCTTCCTAATGTTATAATCAAATCTAAAAGGTATAAAAATAATTCACTGGATAAAAGAGAAAGCAAAAAACAAAATTATAATAGTAGTCACCAACTTAAATCACCAACTTAAAAATGTTTTTAAGAATAATTCTTTTTATTGTCCTTTGCTCCCTTCCCCCCAGCCCCCACTCTCCCTTCCCTCTGGCCCTCACCACACTGTTGTCTGTGTCTATGGGTCATGCATATACGTTCTTTGTCTAATCCCTTCACCTTCTTTCATTTAGTGCACCCCTCTCTCCTCCCCTCTGACAGCTATCAGTCTGTTTCATGTATCCATGCCTCTGTTTCTATTTTGTTCATCAGTTTATTTAGTTCATTAGATTCCATACATAAATGAGATCATATGGTATTTGTCTTTTTCTGGCTGGTTTATTTCACTTAGCATAATAATCTCCAGGTCCATCCATACTGCCTCAAAAGGTAAGGTTTCCTTCTTTTTCACAGCCGCATAGAATTCCATTGTGCAAATGTACTACAGCCTCAAAAGGTAAGGTTTCCTTCTTTTTCACAGCCGCATAGAATTCCATTGTGCAAATGTACTACAGCTTTTTTATCCACTTATCTACTGATAAGCACTTGGGCTGTTTCCAGATCTTGGCTATTGTAAATAATGCTACTATGAACACAGGGGTGTATGTATCCTTTCAAACTGGTGTTTAGGGTAAAATCACCAATTTTTAAGCGTTTTCTTAAAGCTCAAAAAACTTAGGAAATCATAAAATCCCATTTCTTTCTCGTTCCTTTCCATCAGAAAAGATGATCTTCTATCAAGAGAAGTATCTGATTTCCAGTATTATGACAAATTCACTGGCTTCTTGTACTCCTCTTTGCCGGAATAACAAACAACTGAGTTATAAAATACTCCATTTTGTGGTTCTACTCTTCTAGACTGTGATGGATGTTATTTCACCTTTGAATCCCCATCACCTCTAAATGATTAATGTGTGATAAATGAATAAACAAAAATATAAATATCAACAGGAATAGGGAAGAAGATAAATTATTAAATGCACAAATGTTTTAGTTGATATCCTTTAAAAACTGAAAAAGGACCTTCTTAAAAAAATTTTTTTCACCTTTTATTCGCCATCACAAATGATGTGCCTAGTGCTTTTTTTTTTTTCCCTAAAGGAGAAAAATTCTGGCCACAGATTCTTAGTACAACTGAATAGTAATAAAGAGCCAAAAGAAAACACACTGAAACAGGACTTTCGCTACTGTAAAATATTTGATTTAGACAGTAACTATTTCACTTTAGGATCTACATGGATTTAGGATCAATACATTAGATTAGGATCTAATACACTGCAGTAGTAAGGGGGAAAATTCCCCTTCCAATCTGTTGGAGAACTATAAAGAAAAAAATATTTTTTAACTTGGAGGAAGGTTGAGGTATGAGCTGGGGAACTGTAAAGACTTGCAGTTTTGTCTCCTAAGTGCTGGGGAACATATCAGGAAGGGAGAGTTTGGAGCACAGCAAGAGGTAACCCATGTTTCTATTAGTGTTGGACATTATAGGTTTAACAGGTTCCTGTAATTAGACAGGCACTCCAACTGTCTACCTGTGTTCTGAATGCCATCCCCTCCTACCACCTTCTCTTTCTGCTTCTCAACTTTTGTCATTCCCTTCTTCTTTTAAGTTTGTGTAAATCATACTACTTTAAATAAAACCTTCTTCCAACCCATATTCCTCTCTAGCTACCACCTTTTCTCTCTCTTTCCTTCACAACAAAACTTGAAAATTCTTCCCTGTTTCCTGCTTGCCCATTTCACTTTCATCTCTACCCACTGTAATTTAGATTTCTAAATCTAAATTAGGATATTGAATTTCTGCTGCTAGGACCCTCAACTCTCTTGCTGTTAAACTCAATAGATAGTTCTCAGTCCTACGTTTACTTGATTTTCTCCAATATTTGTACTGATAACCACCCCCTCCTTTTTCAGGCACTGTAGGCTCCCAGTTGTCTATCTCCTCTCTCATTTTGTTCTCATGGAACTTCTCTTACCTAGCAATCTCTTAAAAATTCGTCATTCTTAGGACCCTGTCCCAAGTCAAATTCTCTTTTTAGTCTATACTAGTAGACATTGACTTTAACTTATCAAATTAAAATCTTTAGGCATGATGTTTGGGTACTTACAGTTTTTAAAAAATAGCTACATGATTATGAGGTACTTATTAACTCTCATTCGGTCATTCAACCACTCATGTGGCTGCAATTAGCAATTACCTGCTATTAACTCCTTTCCCTTGAGCTCCAGGTATATCCACTAAGATATCCTATCCTCAAAAATCAACACATTTAAAACTGAACTCATCATATCCCACCATCCTCAAATTGGTTATATCTTAAATACCCCTCATGCCCATCTGAGTCCATCCCTACTGCAATGAACCTAGTTCCAGATGCCATTATCTCATAACCAAATTACTGAAAGAATATCCTAACTGGTCACCTCCAACCAGGCCATATTATTCACTAGGCACTATAGGAATCAGGGCTTAGATGCTTTGCAAGGACCAGCAAAATTATCTGAGACCTGGGAAGGGGAAGACGGCAAAACTGAAATTAGTAAGTAAATAAAATAAATAATTATTAACTAGACAACTACATCAACTCATTTTTTAAATAAAGTATACTTAATTTAAGATAAGGGTGCAGCTTCCAGCTAAGATGGAGGCATAGGTAGATACACTTTGTCTCTTTGCACAACCAAAAGAAGCCAACAACAAATTTAAAACAAAAAATAACCAGAACTGCCAGAAAATCAAACTGTACAGAAGTATGACAACCAAGAAGTGAAAGAAGAAACATTCATTCAGAGAATTAGGAGGGGCAGAGGCAGGCAGCCTGTTCAGAGAGGGCACAAAGCAAGGCTGTGGCTGGTGGACCAGGGTGGGCAAGGCAGTGGGTGGTGGACCGGGAGGTCCCATATTTATGTGCAGGTAAACCAAGAAGAACAACTGGGGAGTGAGAGAGACTGCGCAACCAGCGTTCCAGTGCAGGAAAAGAAAGCCTCAAAACCTCTACCTGTAAAAACCTGTGGGGTTTGCCACAGTGGGAGAAACTCCTAGTCTCACAGGAGAGTTCATTTGAGAGACTTCCAGGGTCCTAGAACATACACAAACCCACCCACCCAGGAATCAGCACCAGAAGGGCCCAATTTACTTATGGGTAGCAGGGGAAGTGACTAAGAGCCGGCCAAGAGCCAAACAAGCGGCACCGTTCCCTCTCAGACCCCTCCCCACACACACAGTGCAACAAGGTAGTGAAGTGGGCTGCCTGGTCCTGGTGAATACCTAAGGCTCCACCCATCACAATGTAATAGGCACTCCGAGGCCAAAAAAAAAAAAAAGAAAAGAAAAGAAAAGCCCAAACAGAAAGAACAGAACAAAGCTCCACAAACAGAACTAACTGATGAAGAGATAGTCAACCTAACAGATGCAGAGTCAAAACACTGGTAATCTGGATGCTCACAGAAATGGTGGAGTATGGTTGCAAAATGGAGGAAAAAGTGAAGGCTATGCCAAGTGAAATAAAGGAAAATATACAGGGAACCAACAGTGAAGGGAAGGAAACCAGGACTTAAACCAACAATTTGGAGCAGAAAGAAGAAACCAGAATTCAACCAGAACAGAATGAAGAAACAAGAATTCAAAAAAATGAAGAGAGGCTTAGGAACTTCTAGGACAACTTTAAACATCCCAACATCCGAATCATAGGGGTGCCAGAAGGAGAAGAGGAAGAACAAGGCATTGGAAACTTATTTGAACAAATAATGAAGGAGCACTTTCCCCATATGGCAAAGGAAATAGACTTCCAGGAAGTCCAAGAAGCTCAGAGAGTCCCTAAGAAGTTGGACCCAAGGAAGCACACACCAAGGCATGTCATCATTTTACCCAAGATCAAAGATAAGAATAGAATCTTAAAAGCAGCAAGAGAAAATGAGACAGTTACCTACAAAGGAGTTCCCATAAGACTATCAGCTGATTTCTCAAAAGAAACCTTACAGGCAAGAAGGAGCTGGAAAGAAGTATTCAAAGTCATGAAAGGCAAGGGCCTACATCCAAAATTACTCTATCCAGCAAAGCTATCATTTAGAATGGGAGGGCAGAAAAAGTGCTTCCCAGATAAAGTTCAAGGAGTTCATCATCACCAAGCAAGCCCCTATTACACGAAATATTAAAGGCACTTATCTAAGAAAAAGGAGATGGTCAAAAATATGAACAGTAAAATGACACAAACAACTATCAACAACTGAACCTAAAAAAATAAAAACAAAACAAACTAATCAAACTGCTAGAACAGGAACAGAATCACAGAAATGGAGATCATATGGAGGGTTATCAGTGGTGTGGGGGAGGGTGGAGAATGGGGGAAAAGGTAAAGGGAATAAGAAGCATAAATGATAGGCACAAAATAGACAGGGGGAGGTTAAGAATAGTATAGGAAAGGGAAGAGCCAGAGAACTTGTATGTATGACCCGTGGACATGAACTAAGTGGTGGGATGTTGGTGGGAAGGGTGTGCAGGGCGGAGGGGAATAAAGGGGAGAAAAAAAATGAGACAACTGTAATACCACAATCGATAAAATATATTTAAAAATAAATTATAAAAAAAGATGAGGGTACAATCTAATGTTTGATAAGATGTAAGGAATACCCAGCACCTAGGTGTTACCTTCTTTCCAAGTCTGGGTTAGATATCCTATCTATACACAAGGTAGGACATAATTAGTAGGTTTACAGTTGTTCATATGGAAATAATAGAACAATTAATAAATAATAATAATACAAATATAAACTCTCACATACTCACAAGAGAAGATCTACTTTTGCTTCACCTTTATTCCTTTAACACTTTGATCCTCCACTATATGACAGAGACAGCTATACTGCTACCAATATCCAATTTTTCCTCCTTATGTCTTAATAATAGAACCCCCAAATACTAGTATGTCACATGATTACCTGATACCCAGTTTTCCTTGCACCTAGTGTGACAGAGAAGTATACAATCTCCAGGAAATATCCCTAAAGAAAGGGAATGCATCTTTCCCCTTTCCTTCTTCCTATTAGAGGAACTGTGGTATGATGGTGAAAGCTAGATCAGCTACTTTGAACCATGAGGTAGAATTAAAAGACAGTTCTCTGCAGACCAAGTGACCACCATATCAGGCCTTTGACTTTACATATGAAAAATATAATTGTATCTTGTTGAAGTTACTACTATTTTCAGTTTTCTATCTCATGCAAAAAGACCTAATCTCAATTTATATACCCAGAGAGGGTACTTATCACAGAGAATAATAGTCTGATAACTTGTTGGTTTCTTCTAGTAAATTAAGTTCTGTAGAGGCATAACATAGTATCTCTGTAATTCATAGAATATGCCCTGTATACCGTCCTTCCCTAACACCATCCCAATACACAAGCATGCACCGTATTTACTTTTGGTCAGTGAATACAATTTTCATTTCGCTGTTACCTTTTCCCATTTCCCTAAACTCTAGTTTTCATTCTCAACTCCCTCTCCTCAAAAAGTAACCTTAGCTATTTGGGAAAGAAAATCACCAAAAAATTGATACTACTCAATCCACAGAGCTCACCAATCAACAACAAAAAAAGAATGTCCCAGAACAGATCTAATACAAAGTTCTTTTTAGATATCAAAAATAATTTGAACATAAAGAAATTTCTACATAACATTCTTATATCACATATAATTCACATGTGCAAGTCTATAAAAATGAAACAGTTCAGAAGTTCTATAATCTTAAGCTTCTAAAATTTTATTATTCAGAAATTCCAGCTTATTTGAAGTTTGGAAGCCAAAGATTGCAGAGGACTACAAAAAACAGATGGCAAGGAGGTCCTGTAGGCCGTCGGGAAGGTCCCCGGGTCCTGTGGTGTGGCTGCAGCATCCCGGCCCTAGGCCAGGGACCACGGCTACGGCAGGAGCTTTGGAGAAGAGCCAGCTTAGCGATTGTAACTTGCCAGCTCTCTCCCCTCCCAGAGCAGGTAAGTCACAGACCTGCACCAGTAGAGACCTGGTCGCTGGGCAGTGGGAGACACAGAGCAGGTTGGGCACTGCAGCTGAGACAGTGGCCACCGGTTGGGACGATACTACAGAAACCAGAGAGCCAGGCAACACCAGGAGATGGGAGAAGTGAAGGGCTGCAACTGATCGTGGCCCAGATAGTTCTAGGACTGGTCAGAGTTGGGCTGAGTGAAAATCCCGGTGACTGTTAGGAAAGCTCCGCCACGAACAAGGGGAATTCACTCTAAAAAAAGCTCGAAGCCGTTGTGCAAGGACCTCTGGGGCACTGTGGCAGTGGTGGTCAGGACAAAGAAGAAGGGGGATGGGCGTGAACTACTCCAAATGAGAGCGCCCCAAAGACTGATCAAAGTGGGGCAACTGGGGCCAAAGGGGTAGCTGTTTGACAGAGACTTAATTTAACAGTGGAATTAAACTGCCCCAAAGGGACTTTGCTTGTGCACAGCGCCCAAGCCAGCAAAGAGTTAGGAGGAAGAGTGCAAGTTGCTCCCACTCAGTGCACCTCACAGGCTAATCAAAGGGCTGTACACCGAGGGGGACTGAAGGCGACAGCCTGACGCATATGTACACTGTGGGCCTTGCAGCTCTCTGAGGGTTCAGGTAGAGGCTGTGTACAGGGAAAACGGCAGCCCAGACATAGGCCCCATCCTTGCAGATCCACAGGACAGAAAAACAACAACAAAATATAGAAAACAAAAAACAGAGCCCAACACCCCTCTGACTACAGCATCAAGGAACCCGTCTGCTGGGTTTAAAGTCAGCAGGAGGCTTTTTCTTTCTTTCTTTCTTTTTTTCCTTTTTGTTCTTATTCTTGCAAGTGTAAGAAAATAAGACCTGGAGCAATGAAAGGACCAAAGACAGATCCAGAGAGAGATCAGAAGGCTGGCACCAACAACTGAGAAAAAATTTCAAACTGTCCCCCACTGTTTTACTCCATTTCACCTTCGCCCTGCCCCTGATCACATACAAGATAAGGTGGGAGTTGTGAATACTGGTAAACTCAAGGGAGGAGAGAACCCACCAACAAAGGAGCCAAGAACAAGAAAAGCCCAAGTGCAAGAAGAGACACCACACAAACAGAAGAAAGGGCAAACCTAGAGCATCCAGACAAGGAGATCAAAGAGACCACACCACTGAGTCCCACAGAACTCCCAACACAGGTGTTCACCCTATAAAGATAGCTGGCAAAGCAGAGAACCAGCAATCGAAAGGAAAAGAAGACTCCCCACTAAAAGAGCTAAATGAAATGGAGGCAAGCAAACTATTAGATAAAGAATTCAAAAGAATGGTGATAAGGATGCTCAAGGAACTCACAGTCAACTACAAGGAACTGAATGAGAACTACAACAGTATGAAAAAGGAACAGGAGCCTTATGTAAGAAGCAGGAAGAAATGAAGAATACAATTTCTGAAATAAAAAAACACCAGAAAGAATTGTAAGCAGGCTGGATGAAGCAGAGAACCAAATTAGAGAGCTGGAAAATAAGGTAGAAAAAAATACCCAGGAAGAGCAGTGGCATGAAAAAAAGACTCAAAAAATATGAAGGTACCTTAAGGGAAATGGAAGACAACATGAAACACAACAACATTCGAATACCAGAAGGAGAAGAAAAGGAGCACGGAAGATGAATCCAAAGGGGCCTACTCCAACACACATCATAATTAAAATGCCAAGTTTTAAAGACAAAGAGAGAATCTTAAAAGCAGCAAGGGACAAACAAGAAGTAACACACAAGAGTGCAAAGATAAGACTAGCAGCTGATTTCTCAACAGAAACACTATAAGCCAGAAGTTAATGGCCAGAAAATTTCCAAGTAATGAAAAGCAAAGTCCTACAACCAAGACTACTCTACCCAGCAAGGCTCTCAATTAAAATGGAAGGTGAAAGAAGGAATTTCCTGGAAAAAAGAAGGCTGACAGAATACATGTCTACCAAACCAGCACGGCAAGAGATGCGAAAGGGTCTCCTATAAGAAAAGGAAGAAAAAGAGAGAGAGAGAGGAACACAGGCACAAAGAGGGAAAAATGAATCAGTACGTATCAATAATAACCTTAAAGGTTAATGGATTAAATGCTCCAATCAAAAGACACTGGGCAGCTGAATGGATAAGAAAACATGACCCGCACATATGCTGCCTACAGGAGACCCACCTCAGAAAAAAAAGACCTACACAGACTGACAGTTTCAAGCAAATGGACAGGAAAAAAAAGCTGCAGTAGCAATACTTACATCAGACAAAACAGACTTCAAAACAAAAGCCATAAAAAGAGATACGGAAGAGCACTACATAATACTCGAGGGAAGAATCCATCAAGAAGACATAAACATTGTAAACCCATTTGCACCCAACATAGGAGCTCTCAAATATATAAGGAGAATCCTGGAGGACTTCAAGAAAGATATAGACAGCAACACATTTACAGTAGGGGGTTTTAACACCCCACTATCAACAATGGAGAGATCTTCCAAAGTTTCAACAAGGATATTGCGGCACTGAACAACGCCCTAGATCAAATGGACTTAATTAATGTATACAGAACCTTTCAACCCAAAAAAGCAAAAGACACATTCTTTTCAAATGCACACGTAATATTTTCAAAGACAGACCACATGATAGGACACAAAACAAGCCTCAACAAATTCAAGAAAACTGAAATCATATCAAGCATTTTCTCGGACCACAAGGGCTTGAAAGTAGAAACTGATGTCAAGGAAAAAACTCAAAATAGTCAAATTCATAGAGACTGAATATCATGCTCTTAAACAATGAATGGGTTAACAATGAGATCAAGGAAAAAATCAGAAAGTTTCTGGAAACAAATGAAAATGAACAAACAACTGTCCAAAACTTATGGTACACAGCAAAGGCAGTTCTGAGAGGGAAGTTCACAGTGACACATGCCTACCTGAAAAAGATAGAAACATTTCAAGTAAATAATTTAACACAACATCTACAAGAACTGGAGAAACAACAACAAACAAAGCCTTGAGCCATTAGAAGGGAGGAAATAACCAAGATCAGAGCAGAATTAAATGACATAGAGACTAGGAGAACAATTCAAAGGATCAATAAATCCAGGAGCTGGTTCTTTGAAAAGATAAACAAAATCAACAATTCTTAAAGGAGACTCATCAAGAAAAAAGGGGAGAGGACCCAAATACATAAAATGAGAACTGAAAGAGGTGAGATCACAACTGATACCACAGAAATACGAAGGACTGTAAGAAATTACTAAAAATAACTATATGCCAAGAAATTTAAAACCTGGGTGAAATGGACAAATTTCTAGAAAAATACAATCTCCCAAAACTGAATGAAGAAGAAGCAGAAAGCCTGAACAGACTGATAACAGCTGGGGAAATCTAAGCAGTATTAAAAAAACTCCCGGTGCACAGAAGCCCCCGACCGGATGGTTTCACAGGAAAATTCTACAAAGCACCGAAGAAGAGCTAAACCCTGTCCTTCCCAGACTATTCCAAAAAATACAAAAATAGAGAAGACTCTCAAACTCTTTTTATGAAGCCAGCATGATCCTAATCCCAGAACCAGATAAAGACCCAACATAGAAAGAAAACTACAGGCCAATATCGCTGATGAACATAGATTCTAAAACCCTCAAGAAAATACTGGCAAACTGCATCCAGCAACATATTAAAAAGGTCATCCACCATGATCAAGTTGGATTCATCCCAGGGATGCAAGGATGGTGCAATATTTGCAAATCAATAAATGTATATCAATAAATGTATATCACATAACAAAAGGAAAGACAAAAAGCACATGATCATATCAGTAGATGTGGAAAAAGTATTTGATAAGGTACAATGCCCATTTATGATAAAATACACAGCAAAGTGTGAGTAAAGTGGGCATACCTCAACATAATATAGGCTATATACAAGAAACCTACAGTCAACATCATAATCAATGGACAAAAACTAAAATCTTTACCACTAAGATCCGGAACAAGACAAGGGAGTCGATTTCACCGCTTCTATTCAACAAATTCTAGCCACAGCGATCAGGTAAGATAAAGAAACAAAAGGTATCCAAATAGGAAAGGAGGAAGTAAAACAGTCATTGTTTGCAGATGACATGATTGTGTACATAGAAAATCCCAAAGCCTCCACCCGAAAAACTACTCAACCTAATAAGTGAATTTGGCAAAACAGAGGGAAACAAAGTCAATATTCAGAAATCAAAGGCATTTTTGTACACCAACAACAAAACATGAGAATCACAAATCAGAAAAAAATTCCCATTCACTATAGCAACAACAAAAGAAATAAAGTACCTAGGAATAAACCTAACCAAGAAAACTACACAACACTGAAGAAAGAAATTAAGGAAGACACAACTAAATGGAAGCATATACTGTGTTCATGGATCGGAAGAATTAACATCATCGAAACGTCCATACGACCCAAAGCAATTTATAGATTCAATGCAATCCTTATTAAAATGCAAATGACAGATTTCACAGATATAGAACAAACAATTCAAACATTTATATGGAAACATAAACAACCCCAAATAGCTGCAGCAATTTTGAGAAAGAAGAACAAAGTAGGAGGTATCACAATACCCCATATCAAACTATATTGTAAGTCCACTATAATCAAAACGGTCTGGTACTGGCATAAGAACAGACACATAGATCAATGGAACAAAATGGAGAGCCCAGAAATAAACCCATGTCTCTATGGTCAATTAATATTCAACAAAGGAGGCAAAAACATAAAATGGAGTAAAAATAGCCTCTTCAACAAATGGTGTTGGGACATCTGGACAGCTGCATGCAAAAAAATGAAACTCTACCGCCAACTTACACCATACAGAAAAATAAACTCAAGGTGGGTAAAAGATTTAAATATAAGTCACGAAACTATTAAAGTCCTAGAGGAGAGCATAGGTATGAAAATCTCAGATATTCCACACAGCAATATTTTGACCATTATGTCCCCTAGAGCAAGGGACATAAAGGAAAGAATAAACAAATAGGACTTTATCAAATTAAAAAGCTTCTTCATGGCTAAAGAAAACATCAGCAAAATGAAAAGGGAACCAACCGTATGGGAAAACGTATTTGCCAATGACACATCAGACAAGGGTTTGATCTCCAAAATAGATAAAGAACTCACTCGACTCCACTCTAGGAAGACAAACAACCCTATTAAGAAATGAGCAAAGGACCTGAACAGACACTTCTCCAAAGAGGACATACACAGGGCCCAAGCCATATGAAAGCATGCTCAGTATCACTAGCCATCAGAGAGATGCAAATTAAAACCACAATGAGATATCACTTCACTCCAGACAGAATGGCCATCACAATCAAATCAACAAACAAGTACTGGTGAAGTTGTGGAGGAAAGAGAACTCTAGTACACTGTTGGTGGGAATGCAGACTGGTGCAGTCACTGTGGAAAACAGTATTACCTCAGAAAACTAAAAATGGAACTGCCTTTTGACCTGGCAATTCCACTGCAGGGATTAAACCCTAAGAATCCTGAAACACCAATTCAAAAGAACCTATACACCCCAATGTTCATAGCAGCACAATTTAGCCAAGTGTTGGAAGCAACCTAGGTGCCCATCAGTAAATGAGTGGATCAGAAAAACTGTGGTGCAATTACACAATGGAATACGCAGCGGAAAGGAAGAAGGAGCTCCTACCATTCGCGACAGCATGTATGGATCTGGAGGATATTATGCTAAGTGAAATAAGCCAGGTGGTAAAAGACAAATAGCATATGATTTCACGTATAAGTAGAGACTAATCAACAGAACAAACAAGCAAGTTAAATGTAACCAGAGACATTGAAGTGAAGCCCAAACTGACAGTGAACAGAGGTTGGGGGGAGGGATGATGGGGGGAAACAGGGGAAGGATGGTCAAGGAACATACATGGGGGATTCACGGACAAAGTCAAGGGGGTTTAGGGTCGAGGGTTGGGGGAGGGAGTGATGGTGGAGGGAAATGGACAAAACTGTACTTGAGCAACAATAAAAAAAATTTTTTTAATTATTCAAAATAGCAAAATACAAAACTTTTTGAAAACAAAAAGAGATAAAATTCAAGCGAAAAACCAATTAACACAATAACTCAATTTTCCAGATGTAAGAAAAATAAACCAAATTATATATATTTTATAACAGACACTTTGTTTTTAAATTCTCCTTTTCAGTACTCTCGTATGCTATCAAGAACACGTTAAGTTTAATCTCATTATTGGCTACACATTTAACTCATACATAAATTTGCTGTAGCATCAAACTTCTTCATATAAATATATATTAAATTACCCAATATGCTAAATTTTTTAAATTATATTTTATTGATTATGTTATTATAGATGTCCCCATTTTCACCCCTTTGTCCCCCCCTGCATCCTCCCAGGTCCCACCCCACTCCCTCAGGCAACCTTCACACCACTGTCCATATCCATGGGTCATGCATATGTCTTCTTTGGCTACTATGTTTCCTATGCTGTACTTTTCTCCCCATGATTATTCTGTAACTACTAATTTGTACTTTTTAATCCCTTCACCTTTTCTGCCCATCCCCCTGATCCCCCATCTGGCAATCATTAGAACATTCTCTGTATCCATGATTCTGTTTCTATTCTGCTCATTTGTTTATTTCATTTTTTAGATTCAATTGTTGATAAGATATATATCTGTTGTCATTTTATTGTTCATATTTTTTCTTCTACTTCTTAAAGAAGATCCATTAACATTTCATATAATGCTGGTTTGGTGGCAATGTACTCCTTTAGCTTTTTCTTGTCTGAGAAGTTCTTTAACTGTCCTTCAATTCTAACTGATAGCTTTGCTGGGTAGAATAATCTTGGTTCTAGGTCCTTGCTTTACATCATTTTGACTATTGCTTGCCAACCCCTTCTGGTCTACAGTTTCTTTTGAGAAATCAGCTGACAGTCTTATGAGCGGCTCCCATGTAGGTAACTAACTGCTTTTCTCTTGCTGCCTTTAAGATTCTCTGTTTGTCTTTAACCTTTGGCATTTTAATTATGAAGTGTCTTGAGGTGGGCCTCTTTGGATTCACCTTGTTGAGACTCTGTGTACTTCCTGACCTTGTATCATTTCCTTCATCAAATTAGGAAGTTTTCTGTCGTCATTTTTTCAAATAGGTTTCTAATTTCTTGCTCTCTCTCCTCCTTCTGGCACCCCCTTGATGTAAATGTTGGTGCACTTGAAGTTGTCCCAGAAGTTCCTTACATTAGCCTCATCTTTTTGGATTCTTTGCTCTTCTTGCTGTTCGGATTGGGTGTTCTTTCGCTTCCTTATACTCCTAATCACTGATTTGATTTTCGGCTTTATCCCCCCTACTCTTGATTCCCTGTAAATTGTTTATTTTAATTAGTGTATCCTTCATTTCTGCCTGGTTCTTTTTTATGGATTTCATGCCCTTTTTTATGCTGCTGAGGTTATCTAAGCTAAGTTCAATGAGCATCCTTATAACCAGTGTTTTGAACTCTGCATCTAGTAGCTTGCTTATCTCCATTTTGTTTAGTTCTTTTTCTATTGTTTTAAGCTTTTCTTTCATTTGGGCCATGTTTTTTGTGTCCTCATTTTTGCAGCGTCCCTGTGTTTGTTTCAATGTCTTAGGGAGAGCTGCTATGTCTCCCAGGTTTGGTAGAGTGGCCTAATGTAATGGGTGTTCTGTAGGGTCCAGTGTCACAGCCTCCCCTATTACCTAAGCTGGGTACTCAAGGTGTACCCACTGTGTGGGCTGTGTAAACCCTCCTCTTACAGTTGAGCCTTGAGTGCTGTTGGCATATCCAAGGTCAGCCACCACCTGTGTTCTGTCCAGGGTCACACAGCATAGTTACAAAGTGATCTGAAGTTGACAGCTGCTTGGGCTGGTCTTGCACATGCTCAGGCGACGCCAAGCTGTGAGCCAAGGCCAGTTGCTGCTAGTGCCAGGCTTGGGGCAACTTAGTGAGAGGTAGGAGCTCACTGAAGCCAGATAGTGCTTATTTCTGAGAACTTATGAAAATTTGAAGATGGGCCAAGAGAAGCCAATTCAAGTGGAAAAGCCACTGGAAACAGCTTGGGTCGGCCAAAGAGTTGGGTGGAGCAGGGCCTCTAGGAATCATCAGGGTGGGGCAAAGAGTGTGAGCCAGGTTGATGGAGTCTCAGATATGGCACACAACTGCTGGCTCTGTGGTTCTGTTGGCGGAGGGCTCAGAAAAGGAACAGTGGCCTGTGACAGCACTTTTGTCTAGGAGAAATCTGCCCCCACCCTCAGCTTTTCCTATGGTGTTGGACAATCCAGTTCCTCCCCATATGTCTCTGAAGCCTTTCAATCTGCTGCCCCCATGCTGGAGCTCAGAGGGACAGAGTCTGAGTAAGTCTGTGCACGGGCACTTGAAAAGGATATGCCAGAGTCCAGCAGCTTCTGTCTTGCACAGTTTCCATTCCCGTTTGTTTTTATAGCCAGAAGTTATGGCGACTTCTATGCCTGGCACTGGAACCCAGGGATGGGGGGTCTTGTGTGGGCCTGGGACCCTTCACTTTTTAGATATTGCTCCCAATTTTTATCTGTCATACATGGGTGTGGAACCAGCCTGTTTTGCGTTTCAACCCCTCCTACCAGTCACATTGCAGTTTCTTCTTTAATTCTGTAGTTGTAGGACTTCCACTGAGCTCTATTTCGGATGGTTCTGAATGATGGTTGTTCTACAGCTTATTTGTAATTCTGATGGGGCTGTGCAAGGATGTGAGCCATGTTTACCTAAACCTCCATCTTGCCCAATATGCTAAATTTCTTTTAAAATATAAATCCTGGAGCAAAGACAACAAAAGCAAAAATAAACAAGTGGGACTACATCAAACTAAAAAGCTTTTTCACAGCAAAAGAAACCATCGATAAAATGAAAAGGCAACTTTTCAAATGGCAGGAAATATTTGCAAATCCTATATTAGAGAAGAGGTTAATGCCCAAAATATATAAAGAATGCATACAATTCAACAGCAAAAAAAGCAAACAAACTGATTTAAAGCAGTCAAAGGATCTGATCAGACATTTTTCCACAGAAGACATTCAGATAGCCAAAGAAAGGTATGCAATGTCACTCATCATCAGGGAAACAGATATCAAAACCACAATGAGAGTATTAACTCATGCTTGTTAGAATGACTATTATCAAAAAGACAGATAACAAAGGTTGGTCAGAATGTGGAGAAAACAGAACCCCTGGGCACTCATGGTGAGAATGTAAATTGAGGCAGCCACTATAGAAAACAATATGAAGGTTCCTCATAAAATAAAAAAGAACTACCCTGTAGATGTTCCAGATATTCCACTTCTAGGTACGTATCCAAAAACAAAGACACTAACTCAAAAAGCATCCCTGTATTCACTGCAGCATTATTTACAATAGCCAAGACATGGAAACAATTTAAGTGTCCATCGATGGTGTAATGGATTAAAAAAAAAAAAAGTGGCATATATACACAATGGAATATTATTCAGCCATTAAAATAAGGGAAATCCTGCTTTGCTGGACACGGATAGGCATTGATGGCATTATTTTAAGTGAAATAAGTTAGACAGAGGAAGATAAATACCATAGCTCTCACTGATACATAGAATCTATAAAAGATAAAACAATACCAAACCCAAACTCATAGATACAGACAACGGTTTGGAGATTGTGAAAGATGGGAGGTGGGAAAAAGAGTGAGAGTAAAAGGGCTGAAGGGAGTCAAAAGGTACAAACTTTCAGTTATAAAATAAGTCCTTTGGATGTAATGTACAGCACAGTGACTATAGGTAATAATACTGTATTGTATATTTAAAAGCTGATATGAGAATAGATAATTAAAAAGTTCTCATCACAAGGAAAAAATTGAAACTATATGGGGTGATGGATGTTAATTAGACTTAATGGTGATCATTTGTTTGTATGTATATGTGAGTGTGAAATCATTATATTGTATACCTGAAAGTAGTATATTATATGTCAATTATGTCTCAATGTAAAAAAATACAGATATCAGGGTATAACACAGAATCAAAAGGTATACCTGTGCGCCAAGGTCCTTCATGTAGGGCCCAAGTTCACTAAATAGATCATATCCTTGATGAAAGAAGGCCAAGTGGGCATACATAAAGGATAACATCTAATAGGAGAAAAAAAAGGTATTTTAAAATAAATTCTTAGGTGAACATTCCAAAATTCTTAAAAATCCTTCCTACCTATGTTTAAAAAATTATTCCACAAGAGCCCAAAATATCAAACCTATCTAAAATTAAACTGAGTCATTTTTATTTATTCTTCTTCTTTTCTTAAATCCTCACCCAAGGATATATTTGTACTGATTTTGGAGAAAGAGGAAGGGAGAGAGAAGGACATCGATTGTCTTCCATACGCCCCCAATGGGGGATCGAACCCACAGTCTAGGTATGTGCCCTGACCGGGAATCAAACCTGCAACCTTTTGGTGTATAGGACGATGCTCCAACCAAATGTGAGCTACCTAGCCATGGCTGAGTCATTTTTCTTAAGAGTATTTTAGAAATATTTGCAAATATGACAATAAATTTTTAAAACTGATTTTAGAGAAAGAGAGGAAGGAAGACAGAAACAGAGAAAGAGAGAGAAATATTGATTTGTTGTTCAAATTGTTTAGGCATGCATTATCAGGATCAAACCCACAACCCTGGCATATTATGTAATGCTCTAACCAACTGAGCTACCTGTCCAGGATGACAATAAATTTTATTTAAAAGAAATTTCTAAATGGTTTAAAATTTTAACAATGCCCCAAATTTTACTTGTTTGAACTATATTCACACAACCAAATTTTCATAGTAATAGTTCAAAGAATCAAGTTTTCAATAGCTTCACCATCCTCCTAGGTACATCATAAAATATCTATGTGATTTTGAGCCACATTCACTGCCACAACCTTAAATTGCAAATAAGGCATTAAAAGATTAAAATGAAAAATAAGTACTCAAAACAATCACAAACACTTTACAACCTACTAGATCACCAAGCACAACACAAAGTAGGGCAATGCTCTCTTTTATTTTTTTCAAGGTACCAAAATAAAATGAGTCAACAGACTTTGCTCTGGAGGATTCTTTATAGTCATTCCAAAAATCCAAAATATCGTTTTTCCCCAAGTTTTCCTATATTTTATCTATTTGTGACAGAGAAAGCACCCTTACTTTTATTAGTTAAGTTGGAACATGAGAAGGAATTAAACAATTCAATCACAATATTAAAAGAATCCTTTAACATCCATGTTATTTTTAGCAAGAAGAGGCATGTTTAATTTTCTGAAATCTAAAATAGTTCATAAGGTCCTCAGTACTCTAGGATCTTTCAAAACAAATGTTTTTAAAAAAGAAAAACAAATAAACACAATGACAAAAAGACAAAGCTCCCTAAAATATTATTCTGGAATTACATAAAGATGGTTGTACAACTTTGTGAATATAATATAAAATACTGAATTATATTTCAAAAGAAGGGATATTAATAGCTATGACTACATAAAAAAATGTAATATTCACCAGCATATCAAAAATATAATAAGAGTAATAAAAAAGTAATAAATAAGGAAAACAAAACACAACAAAGCATTAATAGTCTTAATACATGAGAGATGTTACAAATCAGTATGAAAAAGATGAACATTCCAACAGAAAAAGAAGCAAAGGACATAAATAGAGAACACAGGTGGATAAAAAAATACTGATAAAGTGTTCAAATTTATTTGTATTAAGTAAGTGCAAAACTGAGCAATGAGATCACATTATCTACCCAACTGTGGGTAGGGTCGGGGAAACTAATACCTGGTGTTGGTAAAATGTGGAAAAACATTCACTAGCACAAGGCACAAGTGGACATGCTGTGTAACCCTTGAAATTTCACAGTATTTTTAAAAAGCCTTAATAAATGTTCATATCATTTGACTAAGTAATCTCTTGCCTTAATCTATCCAAAGAAACAGTATTATTCATTAGAACAATTCATTATAATGCTATACTTTAATATCAAAAATACGAAAATTACTTAAAAAATCCATTAAGGGTGAAGTTAATTTATGGCATATTCAAAGTCAGCAACCTCTGAGCACCAAACTATATCTAGCTCTACCAACTGTGTTTCAATGGCCAATGAACTAACAATGACTTCTATGTTTTGAAATGATTGAAAGAAAACGAAAAGGCATGAAATTCATGATGTATGAAAATTATATAAAATTAAAATGTCTATGTCCATAAAAAAGTTTTATTGGAACACGGCCATGTTATTCATTTATATTTTGTCAATGGCTGCTTTCTCATTACAACAGCACAGCCAAGTAGTTTTGACACAGCTCACATCATGCAAAAAACCTAAAATATTTACTACCTGGCCCTTCAGAAAAACGTTTGCCCATCCTTCATAAATTCACATAGTAAAGCTCACCTGGTTACAAAAATCATTAAATAAAAAAAATTTAATGACATATGATGATTTTGGAGTGTATTAGTGAAAAGAAGGCCTCGACTGATATAGCTCAGAAGGTTGAGCATCACCCTGCAAACCAAAAGGTCACCAATTAATTCCCAGTCAGGGTAAATGTCTGAGTTGTGGACCAGGTCTCCAGTTGGGGGCGTGCGAGAGGGAACCCAGTGTGTTTCTCTCATACACTGTTGTTTCTCTCCCTGTCTCTCTCCCTCCCTGTCCCCTCTCTGAAAAATAGATAAAAATCTTTTATACAAAACAAAGTTATAAAACAGTATAAAGAAATAATTTCTATTTTCTTTTAAAAATTAAATGCAATTTAAAAAGAGTACATAGGCATGTTTACATATACATACACACATACCCACACACAGGAAAAGAGAAAAAAGACAAAGATATAAACCAAGACATTAACAGTGGTTCTCCCTTGGTAGTAGGATTTATAAATATTTTAATTTTTTCTCCGTATATTTTATTTTCTAATTTTCTACAATTAACAACATTACTCTCAGTCTGGAAAAGGAAGGAGAGGTAAACAAGAAGTAAAATGTGCTTATCCGATAAGACATAACAAATACATAAACACAGAATTTACGGAAATGCTAGGTAGAGACAAAGATGAAGAGCAATTTAAATATATCCTTTAAAAAAAATAGCATCAGAGAGAAAAAATTATTTCTAAGGTTTTCAAAATATGAGAGTGTAATGTCATACCACTACCATTTCCTGCCCACTTCCTTATTAACTTTAAAACAAAAAATAGCAGGAAAAAGATTCGTGCTAACATGGGTATACAGGCTAAGGAACAATAGTCACCCTCAATTTTCATCCCATTTGTACACCAAAGAACAAACCTAAAGGCTGATTGATACCTCATCAGCAACCTTTGGGAAAAAAATTGTCTAAATGCTGCCTATTTATGTATGCCCTCAATCTCAAATATTTAAGTGTCTGATTTAAGGAGATCAGTATATTAAAAGAGGAGATCAGTACATAAATAACTAAACTAAAAGATGAAGGAGACAAAAAAGTGGGTTATATATATTTAGTATAAAAAAGATAAATAAAAAGATTAATTATGAGCCTGGAATAAATAAATATATACACACATAAATATATTGGGTTGGCCAAAAAGTCCACTATGTTTTTTTTCCATACAATAAAAGACACATTTTTCATTTTCACCAATAACTTTATTGATTTGGATATTTTGTGTATGTCGGCTGTCTCCCGCTGCTGGCTTCTAGTGGGTAGAGGCCAGGGGTGCTGCTAAATATCTGCCAATGCACAAGACTGCCCCACAGCAAAGAATTTCTTGGCCAAATGTGACTAGCACCAAGAAACTTCGCAAACCACTTTTGACATGGTTGATCAGTCACAGCACTTTGTCCATGTACTGCACAAATCTTTTTTTTTTTTTTTTTGCATTTCAGTTGTGCTTTTTTACCACTCTTGAAATAATAAAACAAAATACACCGAAAATGTTGCATATCTCCTTCCATTTTTAATATTAAAGTGGCTGCACACAAATCCACCAATTTTAATAAGTTTTTTTTCAATGCCTGCTGATATAACAGCTGTCACAATACAATCTAACAACTGTTTCAAATGAAGTTAAACACAAATAAGTGCTCCTAGAGCCATTGTACAGAAAAAAAGTAACAGGTTTTTTAGCCAACCAAAAGCATGCGCGCGCGTGCACACACACACACACACACCTATCATGCTTCTTCAAACACTTAAATATGTACATGTAGTTTCATATTAAAATATCTGAAACATCATTTCATAAAAAATCTTACTGATTTTAGGATTTCTGATCTTCTTTTTGATTGAAGGACATTAATCTGAGGGAAAATACACTTCATTAATCATTATTTTAAAAATTAACCCATAATATAATATTGTAAAAGTTGCTTATTCTAACGGTTTAACATTTTTCCAGAAAAGTAAATAAAAATTAAATTCAAGTTTTTCCTCCTTTGGCCTACTTTTTGTGAAAATAGTAAAGACAAACATACCAATGAAACTCTCATCTATGTTTAATCTCAAAGAAAAACACTGAGTTTCAATCATCTATCTATCAATCATCTATCAATCACTTTGATAGATAGTTGAATTTCTTAGAATTCCATCTTTTCCACATCCTCCTTATCTAATTTGCTCACCAAGACCCTTCAACATATATTCTAATGCAAACTGTCATCACTTTTACCACTACCATCAAACACCATCACATCTCTTCTAGACTGTTGCATTAATCTATGAACTAGGTTTCCACTCTTGACTCAGCAGCCAGGGTGATCTTTTAAAATGTAAATAAGATCATGTTCCATCCAGCTTAAAACCTTCCAACTCTCTAACACAGCCTTCAAAGCCCTTTGTGATAGGTCCCTACCTACCTCTCCAACCTAGTTTTCTACCACTTTCCCCCTTTTTGTGTTCAGCCACAACCCAAGACTACTCCCACCTCAATGCCTACATACTAGTTGTTCTAACTTTACGTCAGGACATTCTGCCCAGGTGAACACAGGGCTGTATCTTACCAATCAGGTTCCAGCTTAAACACTATCTCTTCACAAAGATCTAAAGTAGGCCGTATACACTCTCTAGTACATGAACCCTATTTATTTTCTTCATAGCAATCACAACTACCTTATATTTTCTTAACTTATGTCTTTTCCTCAACTAAAGTGTAAGTTCTGTGAGATCAGGACCTTGCCTTATTCCCAGCTGTATTCTCCACATGGTACATAGTAAGCACTCAATAAATATTTGTAAAATAATTTGATAGACTTTAAATTTTAAATAACTATTTTAATTAGACCAAACTTACTAAAAGATCAGTAAATTATGAAATGTGTATTTTGTGGTATCTCTCCCAACACTAGAAATTCCTAACATTTTATTTTTGTCTGTTATATATCAATTCAATAAAATGTTTATACAAAACAATCATTTACTTTTTGTTAATACTGTCAAATACAGGTATTAGAGAATTCCTGCCTTTTTACTACGTCCTTCTCACAGAATATTCTGCCTTTGATTTATAAGTAATTTTAAAGCACTGATGAAAAAACAAAAATAGACCAAGAAAAACACAAATAACTGCTTAACTAGGCACTATTTTCTGCTGCTTGTTCTTTCAAGGTCTATTCAGTTTTGAGAACTAAAATATTAACTTTAAAGTGCTCTAAGTAAAAGCTGAGGCTATAAATAACCAACTTTTCAAACTTTGAAAAATATTAAAAGTGCCTTTGTTTTTGTTTTGTTGTTTCCCCCATCTGGCTATGAAAAACAGCATTTACTTGGGGTGAAAAGTAAATTCAAATATTTAGAGAGCTACAGGATGACAAACTTTATAAATCTGGATATTTATTGCTTACTAGTCTCCAAATTAAATAGTATGGTCATATCATAAAGTGACAGAACAGTTCTGATCAGAAAAATCAAACAAACTAATAGTTATGGGGAAGGTGGGACTTATAACTCAAAATTATTTGATGGACACCAAAGGAAACAGATAATTCATAATATGCAAGTTTGAAAATAATGAATATTTTAGCTGAATCCCCCTCTCCAAATTAAATTTAAAATTAAGTCATTCATTCTTGCAAGAAACATTTATTACCTATTTTCCAACAACTAGACTAGAGGGAAGGGATATATCTAGAATAGAAAAGACATATAAATAAATAATTACCATAAATGGGTTAAGTGCTCCAACAGCAATGTGTATGATAATATTGTGGAAGCACAGTGGATGCAGAGTCAAAAATGATTCATTTTGTCTGGAGAAGTTTGAGTAACTCTGACCACAGAACAGAGAATGAATTAGTAACGGAGCTGGTAAAAGCAATGCAAGAAAGACCAGCTACATGAGAACATCTTAATACCCTACAGAAGAAACAATTAGGGCCACAGAAAGAGTGAGAAAGAACAGGTTTAAGAGGTACATAAAACTTTTCAAGGCAGTTTTGGTTGTTAGATATAGTAGCTGAGATTTAGGGAAATATCTGCTCTAATTCTATTTTGGACACCATTCAGTTAGGTAAGAACAAAAACAAGCTGTTTGGGATGAAGATTTCCGTTTCGGATACAAAGAATGTGGTAGTTTTGGGAAAAAAACAAAAACTGTGTCACTTATTTATGGTGAAAAATCAGGCGAAGGGGCATGAAGAAACTCTCAGAGAAATTATAAAGTCAGAAAAATATAGGACCAAAGATAAAACCCTGAAAAAGAGATTGAAAAGGTGGGCAAAGGAGAGAAGCCCATGGAAGAAACTGAAACGAAAAAGATGATCTAAAAGTGGTTTGAGATAAATCAAGACAAAAGTATGTTTCAAGAAAGAGAGTATGGCTTACATTTTCAGTGAAACAAAATAGTCAAGTTGGTTAAAAACTAACATGTATCTAATGAATAACACTTGAGCATGAGCCATGTCAGTGGAAGGGGGTAGGAAGACTGAGGACTCATACTACCAGAAGAAGTGGTATGAATGTGAGGCAGGTAACAGGAGACGGGGAATACAGACTACTCCATTCCAGAACCCTTTAATTAATAAAGGGAGTTTACTTCATTTTTTAAATTTAACTTCCCACTTCATGAGAACTTAACAGAAACACTCAGTCATTTTCTACTGTTTTGCAAAGTTATCTGAATAGTTTTTAATCACTAACTTGTATACTGTTATTTGTATATTATTTTAAGAAATAGTATATGACCATCATTAAGTAAACAATCTCTGGGAACTCACTGCTGTTTTATAAAAAGAGATTTAGGAAAGATAATTCCCTAAGCATTATAGCTTTTAAGCTTTCAACTCTATAGTCTATCTATAGGGACATATAATATGCATGCGAAATAATGTATAATGTATGCCTTCATTTTTCATTTCTTTCAAATTTCTTTAGAGGTCTATCACCTTCAAATCAAATTGGTTTCAATTATACATTGGACCAGAAGATCACCAGGCAACTTACCAAACACTGATCCCTGCTTTTAAAAAGCAGTACCTAATGCAAAACATGAGCACTCTATTTCCAGAAATATTTTTCATTTGGCAATATGGTATGCCTTAGTACCTCTAGAATCTACTCTAAGAAATAATCAGAAATGTGGTGAAAGATGTATACAAAGATGTTATTATCATTTAAAATTACTGAAAATTACATTTTCCACTATTGCCAGTAACACTGGAAACACTAAAAATGTCTCATAATCAGATTTAATTAAATTGGTACAGCAACTCCAAAAAATAAAATATAACAATTAAAAATGCTTTTTAGAGCATTTAAAATGGTGGGATGTATAATGTGAACTGAAAAGGGGGGAGAAATCTTAACCAAAGTTCTATGTATCCACACACAGATAAACAAACAAGTGAAATTTTTTCACAAAATTTCAGTTTAATTTTAAACTAAAAAAAAAACACTATTATTAATTCTTCTCAGGGCAATCACTCAAGAGTAATGATATGTTTAGTAAGCACTGTTTGAAAATATATAATAAATATACCTGAAGTACGTAGTCGAGGGCTATATGTCGAAAACATTTTCTTGTTGCTGTCAGAATGTTTGTGGCTTCTTCAACTTCGTGCTGTTTGTTTCTCTGCACTTGAGCATTTTTTACTAATGCATTTTCTTTTTCTTCACTGACTTTTTCAAATTGCTTCTTCGCATCTTTGAATTTTCTAAGATCTCTAAAAAAAAACCACAGCGAAACTTGTATAAAACTTTCTTGATCAAAAATTTTAGCAAAATAACATTTAGAATTTAATTCTTATATTCCTCTATTTATTTGATTCACTGTACAATAACACTCAATCACTCTTCCAACTACAATACATACTGCTTTTCAATTATATATAATTCCAACATAGTCACCTAACATTTCCTTACTTAAAGCTATGAATTTGAGGTGAAAATAAGTTATCAAATTAACATTACAGAAACATAAAAGGTAAAGTTAATTCTTTTCCCCTAAAGATAAATTCAGCAATGTGTCATTATTTAAACAAATGATTTTTAAATAGTAGTATTAGGATCATCATGAGAATTTGTTAAAAATGCAAATTCCAAGGCTCCTCATCTCCCAGAGATTACAATTCTTTACTCTTGGGATAAATCCTAGAAACCTGCAGAGGGTTTTTAAGACACACTCTTGATTTTACTGCTATGAGTTGTCTCAGACCACACTTTAAGAAACAACATTCATTTCTGTTGAAGGGAACAAAGGACATGAATATTCTTAAAACACAAACTCATAAAGCTTTCTAAAAGAATTCTTACACCCAAAAACGGTAACAGTATCCATTTCAACAGTCTGAAAATCTGAAATCCTTGATTCATTAATGACCTTAGATAAGTACATAACATCATTTTGCTTTTACTTTTTCTATCAGAGAAGTAGGCAAAATAACTTGAAGTCAAGCAATTTTAAAATAGTAATAGTAATAAAGTTTACCTAAGAAAGAACTCTTTGTAAGAAGCCATTAACTTTCATGTATACAGTCTATCAGGACATTCTGAATATCAGTCTATTATGAAGTAATTTATAAAGAACCTGGCAAGACATCACCTCCACTACAATTCTAACCTACTAAACAGCAGTACATTACATTCATGTGATCTGCCATTATTTATAGTTATAACATCTATAATTTATCCTACATACAGTATTATAATCAACTTTACCCTTAACTTTACATATTCTCAGTCAGGAATTACTAGAGAAAAATCTGATTAATGTTGAAAAAGAAAACCGGGAAAGTTCGGTATTTTTTTTAGTTCTAGTTTCATTTTATTTCACATATGAAATGTAAACAATGTGACGCAAAAGGTTCATATGTAGCAAAAAGCATGCACTTTCATTTATCATTCTATTTTCATCTCTTCAAAGAAAATGCCATGAGACAATGAAAACAATATCAAGTACACTAAACTGACAGTATTTCAACCACTCTTGGGGTTTGCTTTGATTTTGAAAGGTCATTAGATTATTTAATTTTTAAAAATTTATAACAATTCTAGCTATGTATCCTGAACACATATTTCATAGTATAAATGATTCACTATAAGGCATTAAATCTGATTCTTTGCAGAATAAGCCGGGGGGGAAAATGCAATATACATTTCACAAAGCAAAACAAAAAAAACTCTCATATTTTCATAACTCATGTTTGATAATTCCTCTCCAAAGATAGCAACTCCCAGATGTAATAATTAACTAATTGCTTTTCTTTTTCCTTCACTGCAATTGACTTACTCTTTAACAAAGTTCTGAAGTTGGGCCTTAATTGATCTCTGAGTTTGGTCAAATAGGATCTAAAAGACAAAATGTAACATTAAACAATTAGAAAAGAAAATAAAGAAAATTATTTTCATGCAGTTCTATAATTATTACATCCTCTATCAATACTCCAATTTCTAATAACACCATTAATTCTAACTCAAGACTATCTAAGAAATAAGCATTTAAAAAACAAACAAATTGATCTGCATGCTAATTTCATCTGGTCTAAAAAACAAAATCCCTTCTATTTACAGAGGACATCAAATCTGCTTTAATGTGTTTTAAAAATGCCCTGGCTGGTGTGGTTCAGTGGGCTGAGCACAAGCCGGGGGCATTCGAGAGGCAAATGATGCATGTTTCTCTTGCACATCAACATTTCTCTCCCTCGCTTTCTCCCTCCCTTCCCCTCTCTCTAAGAATACATAAAATCTTAAAAAAGAAATGATTAAAAAGTATTTAAATAAAATGCTCAAACAGTAGAGCAATTTATTTCCTTGATTTTAATTCCGGCTTTGCAAGACAACCTAAGAGTAATACAAATTCCACTCCATCCACAACAGAAATTTCTTAACCTCATATATCAAAGCATACCAAATGAAAACAACTCCTCAACTACCGTATATCTTAGTTAATAGTAAGTCATTTGGGAAGACCTCAGGATTTATATGCTTCATATTCTGAGTCCAAATAAACACTATATAGTCCTTTAGGTTAAATAACTGCTAAGATTAGAGACAAAATTAGAATTTTATTCCTCACAATATTTTGCCCCACTTAAAGGATGCCACATATTTAACTCTGATAGCTTTATGTGTGGTAAATTTCACAGGGCTAATCATGGGAATTCATGATTTATAAGTATACTTCATTCAAAATTAGAAACATATGTCAGATAAACAGGGAGAAAAATAAATATTCAAAACAAAAAGAAAATCCTGTGTCCTTCTACTAATTAAAAACAGTACTAATTTCATTCTCTCTGAAATCTTGCTATTCGCTGTCTCATGTCCTCACATAAAAACCAAACACACACATACGCACAATGCAGGTTAGTCCAGGGTTTCAAAATCTGTCAATTTACTTCCAGAGAGAAAGAAAAAAATCTCTATTATGTTAAATCCAAAGTATAATACCCAAAATAAGCAGAAGGAAGGAAATAATAAAACTCAAAGTGGAAGTCAACAAAACGGAAAACAAAATCAATAGCCAAGAAATCAATGAAACCAAAGCTTAGTTCTTGGAGAAGATGTATAAAATTGATTAACCTCCAGCCAAAGTGATCAGAAGAAAAGAAGTCACAAATTTCAAATATCAAGAAAAGAAGTAATTTTACCACGGATTCTACAGACATTAAAAAGAAAAGCCAGAGAAGCTAGGAAATTTTATGCCTGTAAATTCAACAGAGGAGATGAATCAGTTCTTTGAAAGACAAAACTTACTAAAGCTTGCTCAAGGAAAAAAATCAATACTCTAAACAGAATTAAAGAAGTAGAATCTATAGTTTAAAACCTCCCACATCTTTGTAAAGTGAAAACTACACTTTGATAAAACCTAGCAATCTCACTCCTAATGTATTGACCAAGAGAAATGAAAACAGGTTCACAACAAAACCTGTATATCAATGTTTACAGCAGTTTAATTCCTAATTATCAAAAACTGGAAACAACCCAAATGTTTTTGGAGGAACAAATTTTGGTACATCAATACAATTAAATACTACTCGGCAACAAAAAGTCACAACTATTAATACATGCAAAAACATATATCAATACATTTTGAATCTCAATGCATTTTGCTAAGTAAAATAAATCATATTCACAAGGCTACAAGCTGTATGATTCCACTTATATGACATTTAGGAAAAGGCAAAACTATAGGAATTGAAAACAAACTAGCAATTTCCAGAGGCAGAGGGTAAGAAGAAGGGCTGACAAACAACGGGTATCATGAGGGTATTTTTAGTTAATGGAACTGCATCTTAACTGTGAGTGCAGATTCAATTTGTCAAAACTCATTAAGCTGTATACCACAAGGAATCAATTTTGTTATACTTAAATTTTAAGATAATGTTAAAATATAAAGAACAACAAGGTACACATGAAGCAACAGATTTTTAAAAGAATTAAGAAACAAACAGCAGACTAATGAGGTTGACTGAAAGGACATACAGAAATATAAAACCAACATGAAGAATATACCAGTAACAACATTTATGAAAATTAACCATATAATAAGGAATAAAGCAAGAGTATGTCATCATATAGAATATGTTCTCTGACCTCAGTGAAATTAAATTATACTACTGATACACAAGAACACAGATCAATTTCAAAACCTGTATGCCAAGTGGAAGATCTCTCTCTCATTCACACACACACAAATACTGTATTATTCTCCACTTATATGGGGTTATAAAAATAAGCAAAATTAGTTATAGAAAAAGCCCAGAACAGTCCTTGCCTTGGGAGTGAGGGCTGGGACTGTCTGAGAAGAGGTATGAGAAAACTTTCTGGGCAATGGTAATGATCTTAATCTTAAGAGATTTGGGTTACACAAATGTATGCATTTATCAAAATTCATTATTGGTAACTTAAGACATGCATTTAACTATATTTGAATTTTACCTCAAAAATTTTAAAAAAATAAAAATATTAAACTCACAAATGATTCAAGGGAATGTATTATATTTAGAGGTGAAATATATGGTTGTCTATAAGTTATTTTGAAATACATCAATAACAGGTAGGTTGATGCATGGACAGACGGGAGAGTAAGTGGACAGATATATGATAAAGCAAATGTATCTAGCGGGTGAGTATATGAATGTTTATTGTAAAGTTATTTCAACTTCTAATAATAAAGAATCAGAAAAAGCCACTCCCCCTCAAAAAATTTTTTAACCCTTTTAAAAAGCTCTACAAAGATGTTCTCACAGTTGAATCCTACCAAACATAAAGGAAGAAAAAAATAGTAGTTCTACTCAAACTCTTCCCCCCAAAATCTTTTCTATTCTATTTAGATTCTATCCAAATCTATACATGAAAAATTTCTTATGAGGGACAAAGCCAGACAAAGACATTCTAAGAAAAGCTACAAAAAAATTCTTAAGAATACATAACAATGACATATAACAACAATATATAAAAAGGCAAATACATCATGATCAACTGGAATTTATCCTTGGAAAGCAAGATTGATTTAACGTTCAAAATGTCAAACAACTGGCTGGTATAGCTCAGGGGACTGAGTGTTGGCCTGCGAACCAAAGGGTTGCCGGTTCGATTCCCCAGTCACGGTACATGCCTGGGTTGCGGTCCAGGTCCCCAGTAGAGGGTATGCGAGAGGCAACTACACATTGATATTTTTCTCCCTCTCTTTCTCCTTCCCTTCCCCTCTGTCTAAAAATAAAATAATTAAAAAAGAAAAACAAAAACAAAAAGTCAATCAATATAATTCATCAAGTTAACAGACTAAAACAGAAAAACTATATGATCATCTCAACAGACAAAAGAAAAAAAATCATTAGACAAAATCCAATATCCATTCCTAATAAAAATACTTAGAAATCTGGGGATAAAAGGGTGTTTTCTCTCCCAATAAAGGGCACATGTGAAAAACCTACAACTAACATCATATTTAGTGGTAAAAGGCTACTTTCCCACTATAATCAAGAACAAGGCAAAAATGCCTGTTCTCAGCACTTCTACAAAATATTGTACTAGAAATCCTAGCAATGCAATCAAGCAATAAAAATAAAATGAAAAGCAGACATATTAGAAAGGATATAAAACTGTTTTTATCCACAGGATATATGACTATCTACACAATACTATAAAATCTATAGAAAAATCTTCGAGAAAGGTTGCTTTTGCAAATAAAGTCATATAAAAAAATCAGTGGTATTGCAATATACCAGCAATGGCCAATTAGAAATTGTAAACTTTTAGAAAGAATATTATTTACAGTAGCATCAAAAAACAGGAAATTCTTAGGAATAAATTTGACTAAAGATATGCAAAACTTGCACAGTGAAAAATTAAATAAATGGAGAGACATACTTTGTTTACAGATTAGAAAATTCAGTATTAGTAAGATGTCAATTCTCACCAAATTCATTTTTGATTAGATGCAATCCTACTTCAAATCCCAGTAAGGCTTGGTGTAGAACGTGAAAACCTGATTCTGAAATTTATATGGAAATGTTAAGGACCTATAACAGCCAAACCAAAAAGAAAAAAAAGGAACAAAGTTGGAATACCTATACTACCTGATTTCAAGACTTATGAAAGCTATAGTAATCAAGGCAGTTGCTGTGTTAAAATAAAGATAGGCAAAGAGATTGATGAAACACAAGCGTCCAGAAATGACCTACACATAATTTATTTAAACAAAGGGTGCTGAGAGGGAAAAGATAATTTTTTTAAACAAATGGTGCTGAAACAAACAAGTGAAGAGGTATATGCCAAAAAAAAAAAAGAAAAGAAAAGAAAAATAAGAACCTTGACTGTTATCATTCAGTACACACAAACATTAACTTGGAAAGGATCACAGATCTAAACTAAGCACAGAGTAAAATCTTAGTGAACTTGCTTTGGCAAATATTTAATAGAACACAAAAAGAAAACTATAGAAAACAAAAACTTGCTCCTCAAAAGACAGTGCTACAAAAATGAAAAAGACAAGCCAAAGCCTGGGAGAAAATATTTGCAAAATGTTTATTTGACAAAAGACATATTTGGGACACAGAAAGGACTCTTACAACTGAATAATAATGAGACAACTCATTTTTTTAATGGGCAAAAGATCTGACATTTCATCAAATCAAATACATAGATGGCAAATGAACACATGAAAAGATGCTTAGCATCATTAGTTAAGATAATGCCAATTTAAGCCACAATAAATTTTAAAAGACTGACCACAACAAGTGTTGACAATCACGTAAAGCAACTAGAACACTCATATATTGCTGGTGTAAAATGAAACAATCAACTTTGGAAAACAATTCCAAATTTTTGGAGGTTTTCTTTAAAGAAATGAAACTGTTTTTAGGAATTTAATATATAAAAGAATATTAACATCATTATAAACAATGATAAATAAAGCAAAGTAAGAAATTCTTGTTTCCTTAATTTCTTAGCAGTGTTTTGTAGTCTTTGCTATACAAGTAGTTTTGTAAAAAGTTACACATAATCCTACCTTACAAACTGGCCATCCTACTCTTAGCTATTTACACAAAACAAATAAAAGCATGTCTATACAGATATTTACACATATATTTTATAAGCAACTTTATTTGTAATAGCCAACACTTGGAAGACACTCAAACATTCATTATGGTTGCTTTAAAAGATGTCCACAAATTTTTTGATACTCCTCTTTTCAAAAGTTGAGCCTGATTCTTCTTCATCTCTTGAGAGTGGGCTCATCTGAGTGACTTAACTTCTAACAAATATTAATATGGAGGAAGTGGCAATGAGTGACTTTTAACATTAGGTCATGAAAAGTATTGCAGCTTTCTCCTTACACTTGCTCTTGCATTACTTATTTTGGAGTAACCAGCTTCCATGAAGTAAGAACACTCAAAAAGTCCTGTGAAGAGGTCCCTTGGTGCCTGGTTGGTGTGGTTCAGTAGATTAAGCACTGACCTGAAAACTGAAAGGTCACTGGTTTGATTCCTTGTTGGGGCTCATGCTTGGGTCTCAGGCCAGGTCCCCAGCTGGGGGCCTGCGAGAGACAACCAGGTGATAGATCTCACACATCGATGTTTCTCTCTCTTTCTCCCTCTCTCTCCAAAAATAAATAAATCTTAAAAAACAAAACAAAACAAAACGAAAAACCCAGACCTGGAGCCAAATAGCATGTGCATGAGCCCTATCTTGGAATTACATCCTCCAATCTCGCCAAGTGACTAGCCCCAGCCAGCATCTTCATAAGCAATTTCATGAAAGACTCTGAGCCTCTATAAAAATTCCTGTCCAAGAAACTGTAAGCTAATACATATTTTTTGTTAATAGCAACAGATAAGTTAACACATCCATCAACAGGTAAACGCATCAACAAATTGTGATATATCCATATAATGCAGTACTATCAATAAAAAAGGGAACCGTTGATATCTAAATAACATAACTGAGTCCCAAAATAACAAAGCTGCAAGAAATTAGTCAAAAAAAAGATTAATTTACATATCAGTCTTAAAAATGCAAAGTAATCAATAATGACAGAAAGCAATGATTACAAAACGATACTTTTCACATGGCATTACCATTTGAATCATCCAAAACTACTGCAGTCAATAATTAGTCATCACTTCTTTGATTTGTACCCATTTTCAAATATTTCATATTTCTTTTGCTCTTACTTTTCATAATTTTCACTCCTGTTAGTTGTTTATTTTTCACATTTTCCCTACTTAACTATGTATGGTTCTTCTTGAACATTATGATCATCTGTACTAAGTGATTCCTGTTAGAATGTAATGGATTTTGTTATTTTTTTGGCTGTTACTTCTTGGTACTTATGTATTGTTAGCATTAGATGTTACTTAGCCAAAGTCTTACCTTGATAAAATTTCAGTATGTTATATTTTTTAATTATTAAAAAAATTTATTTGTGAGATGAAATTATATGCACACAAATCATTTTACATGGGATTGCAGGCCTTTACAGATTCAAAAATACTGTGAAATTTTGATTTTGTGAACATGAGTAATATTTACAGAACTAACTACAATAAATTCATTTTTCCTATTTTATTTACTAAATGCTTAGTTTATAATTTCTTTTAAAGTATATTTTATTGATTATGCTATTATAGTTGTCCCATTTTTTTCTCCCTTTATGACCCTCCACCCTGTACTCTCCCTCCCAACAGCATCACCCCCTTACTTCATGTCCATGGGTTGTACATATAAGTTCTTTGGCTTCTCTATTTCCTATACTATTCTTGACCTCCCCCTGTCTATTTTGTGCCTACCATTTACGCTTCTTATTCCCTGTACCTTTTCTCCATTTCTCCCCCACACCCCTTCCCACTCATAACCCTCCACATGATCTCCATTTCTGTGGTTCGTTCCTGTTCAAGTTGTTTGCTTAGCTTTAGTTTTTGTTTTTTAGGTTCAGTTGTTGACAGTTGTGAGTCTGTTGTCATTTTAATGTTCATAGTTTTTATCTTCTTTTTCTTAGATAAGTCTCTTTAACATTTCATGTAATAAGGGCTTGGTGATGGTGAACTCCTTTAGCTTGACCTTATCTGGGAAGCACTTTATCTGCCCTTCCAATCTAAATGGTAGCTTTGCTGGATAGAGTAGTCTTGGTTGCAGGTCCTTGGCTTTCATGACCTTCAATATTTTTTTCCAGCCCCTTCTTGCCTGCAAGGTTTCTTTTGAGGAATCAGCTGACAGTCTTATGGGAACTCCTTTGTAGGTAACTCTCTCCTTTTCTCTTGTTGCTTTTAAGATTCTCTCCATATCTTTAATCTTGGGTAACGTAATTTTGATGTGTCATGGTGCATTTCTTCTTGGATCCAACATCGTTGGGACTCTCTAAGCATCCTGGACTCACATGTCTATTTCCTTCACCAGATTGGGGAAGTTTTCTTTCATTATTTTTTCAAATAAGATTTCAATGTCTTGCTCTTCCTCTTCTCCTGCTGGCACCCCTATGATTCAGATGTTGGAACATTTAAAGTTGTTCCAGAGGTTCCTCAGCCTCTCCTCATTTTTTTTGAATCCTTGTTTCTTCATTCTGTTCTGGTTGGATGTTTATTTCTTCCTTTTGATCCAAATCATTGAACTGAGTCCCTTTTTCCTTCCCTTCACTGTTGGTTCCCTATATATTTTCCTTTATTTCACTATGTATAGACTTCATTTCTTCCTTTATTTTGCAACCATACTCAATCATTTCTGAGAGCATCCTGATTATCAGTGTTTTGAACTCTGCACCTGATAGGTTGGCTATCTTCTTGTAGCTTATTTCTTTTTCTGGAGTTTTGATCTGTTCCTTATTTGGGCCGTATTTCTTTGTCTCAGCACACCTGTTACATTGTAAGGGACAAAGCCTTAGATATTCACCAGGGCAGGGCAAGCCACTTCTCTGTGTTGTGGTGCTATATGTGGGGGTGGGGTCAGAAAGGGAACAATGCTGCTTGCTTGGGTCTTGCTCTGCATTTAGTCACTTCCCAGGCTTCCCAAAAGCAGACTGTGCCCTTTCAGGTGCTGATTCACTGCTGGGTGGGTTTGTGTACGTTCTAGGACCCCGTGTGTCTCTCCAATGGACTCTCCTGTGAAAGTTGGAGAGTTTCTCCCGCCACCACAACCCACACATGTTTTTACAGCCAGCGGTTTTGAGGCTTTACTTCCCTGCTTTGGAATGCTGGTTTTGCAGTTTGCCTTGCTCTCCAGTTGTTCCTTCTGGCTTATCTGCACACGAATGTGGGATATCTCGGTCCATCAGCCACCACCAGCCGCCACCTTGTCGCATGTCCTCTTCGCCCCAGCTTCCTGTCTCCACCCCCACACCAGTCTGGATGAATGTTTCTTCTTTAACTCCTTGGCTGCTGGACTCCCATACAGTTTGGTTTTCTGGAGATTCTGCTTGTCTTTTGTTTTTAAATTGATTGTTATCTTTCCATTCATTGTGCAAGGAAGCAAAGCATATCTACCTATGAGTCCACCTTGGCCGGAACTCTTAATTTATTATCTTTCAATATAATTTATTTTAAAATACTTTATGTATGCAGAAAATTAAACAATCAGTTTCTAAATCTTAAGACATATACTATTTCACTTCATATTTAAACAGATTTGCTTTTTACTTTTATTTTCTCACCATAATGGTCAACATTTTCATTAAGTAGTAATGGAACGTTATTACATTCAGAAGACAAATACAACAAACCTAAAATTCTCTTCTTCAACCTAAATACCTTTATATATCCAAGAGTTATGAAATAAAGCAATGGTAGAAGCAAATCATACAGGACTTCAATACAAAAAATCACTGCAGCTCTGACTTGTGTGGCTCAGTTGGCTGGGCATCGTTCTGCAAAGCAAAAGGTCGCCAATTCCATTCCTGGTTAGGGTACATGCCTGGGTTGCAGGTTCAGTCTCTAGTCAGGGTGTGTACAAGAGGCAAATGATCAATGTTTCTTTCTCACATTAATGTTTCTCTCCCTCTCTTTCTCCCTCCCTCCTACTCTCTCTAAAAATAAACAAACAAAATCTTTTAAAAATCCATTGCATACAGTAAAAGATCTGTAAACTTCTGCAAAATAAGAAAAAGTTCTTTTTTCTTATGTTAAAGATACCATGTTATCATGATAAGAAGCTAGTTACAAGGTTACCTAATTAAGAGTTAGAGCCACAATGCCTCATACAATTGCAAAATTGCCCAATATACCAGTCTGCAAGGAAAATGTCAGAACTTTGTAATTTTTCAAAGAATGGAAATATAAAAAGTACCACATTTGAATAAAAGAATTAACAGATGCATTTGATGGCATGCCAGATAAACACAATAATAATCACTAATCAGAAGACAATGGTATCAGTGTTTTCAAAGCTGAGTGATAATTCTACACATTAATAACTGTGTTCAAGTTAACAGTAACCTTTTTTAAATTTCTGAATAGAAGATTATCTTAGAAGAATGTTGATTATTTTGCAAAGTACTAATACAAACTCCTAGGGATAAAATACTCAAAATGCTATAAGAAAGCTTTAAAACAAATGAAAAAATACTACGAAAACACTGTAATTTTGCATATTGATAGTGCAGCCCCAATGACAGCAAGATGTAAATTTACATTAAGAATTCATCTGGAAGACTCTGAAGATCTAGTAATACATTATTTCACAAAGATCTTTCATATGTAAAAGACCATATAGACATGAATTCCAAATGTTATCAGAATGATGCATGAATCTAAAAAATATTAAAAACATTTGGATTCATCTATTTTCAGCTTTTAGTAGAGAAATGATATGAGAATATCACCTTGCTATTTCATACAAAAGTATAAAGTTGACCAAAGGAAGAAATTTTGCCTAAGTTTATAAGTTAAAAGTAGAATTCAAAAGTTTAGGAGGAAAAAGTCTCAATGTAAAAATGTGTTTAATGCCAGTTATTGACTTTAAAAGATGGCTTACTTAACCGGTGTTCTTGTTTATGGAATTATTATAGTCAATATGTAATATGTTCCCTAACACTGTGTTTTGTTTTAATATAATTATATAAAAGTAAATTCTCTATTAAATATTAACTAAATTAATTATTTTAACATAACTCTGTAAAAAAATGTAAGCATTTTTCACCAACACCCAGATAGGACATGACACCCTCACATTTCCCCCAGTGTCCCATACAAATATACCATCAGTTTCTATCTGTGCCATGAGACAACAGCAGCTGGGAAACACAACTACTGTAGTCTCACTACCTATAACCATTCGTTGAGTGAGAGAATGGCAATAATATAGAAAATCACACTTACAAAAAAACAAGACAAAAAGAAAATTTTCATAGAATTTATGCAGCAGTTTCAACTTTAAGCTTCACTCAGCAAAAATAATAAATAAATATTCCAAGTTCTTGGTACCAATAACACAGTAGAATACAAAAGTGTCATCAGTGAGGTCACAGAAATTATGTTCCAGGAAAACAAGTCAATATTTAAATCAACTTTAGTGCTCAGCAGAATGTGGCATACATGAGCTGCTCTGGAAAAGGCATGAGTTAGCATCTTAAAAAGATATATGAGTTAAAGAGTAATCCTAGGAACGTCTCGTTCTATAAGGAATAAGGAACAGTATTATCCATTTTTACACAGGAAATAAATCACAAAAGAATCCACTTAATTTACTTTTAAAGTGACTAATCTAATCCCATTCTATGCTTAATCTTACTTGGCTAATAACCCAAATGGTTCTTTTAAAAAAATTCTTTATTGTATATTTTTTCTATTGCCATTTAGTCCCCTTGTACTCCCCTCCCCCCAGCAATCACCACACTGCTGTCCATGACCATGAGTCCTTTTTCCTTCGTGCTCAATCCCTCCAAACCCTAACCTCTCAGCCCCACTAGCTGTCATTTGTTCTCCATCTAGGAGTCTCTCTTCTACTTCAAACACCTATTTAAGTCCACAAAGTTAGTTATAAATGACATCTCTAGAAAAGCTAACCTGCTACCCTGACACAAACTGATACAGCAAAACCTAAGTGTTATGAACTCTGCTACCGGATATAAAGCGAATTCCCATGCCGATTACCTTTTAGAAAGCAATCTGTCTTATCCTATAAAGCCTTCTTTATACTGTAATGCTATGTAATTAAAATTTCATCATAGAGAATGCTACTAAAATAAAGCATTTTACATAACTAGGTTTTTCCCACCTTTTAAAGAATGGCTCTGAGATCATACTTAAATTTTATAATAAATAATACTTCATAATTATAAAACTTTTATAATTAAATGTCATCTAGTAAAGCCCTTTTATTCTACAGAGGAAGAATGTAAAGCTTAGAAAAACTGAATGACTTCCCCAGGATGAGAATTATGCAAGTATTGAAGATATAACAATAAATAAGATATGTATCATCCCACAAACATAAGAATTCTGATTCAAGTACATACAAGTTACTCCTCCTGGAAAAAATTTAAAAAGTATTTGTTAACAAGAAACAAAAAAGAGTAGATAAAGTAGATATTATAGCAACCATAAAAGGAAAGAAAATTAAAAGAAAATGAACCAAGGCAATTTTATACTTATATCTATTAAAAGAAAAATTCTGAGATGCTGTAAAAAAAGAATATGGTAATAAAATTAGAAAGGTATTCTTATATAAAACAAAAATATATGACTGACTTATTTAAAGGAAATATCAGAAACAGGACTATTACAAAGGATAATATATTATGGAGGAAACATTTAACCTATTATGTTAATTTAAAATCAAAAGCTTTTAACAAAAAAAAATTCTCACTATATTTCTTAAGATATAAAATAGTTGGAATCCAGAGACTACTTGATTTCAAGAGAAATCAAATATACCATACACTGGCATCTAAGTTCACCAGAAGGCAAAAAGAGAACTAATAAGAAATCATTAAAAATAAAGTATTAGGGCTAAAACCATAAAACTCTTAGAATAAAATAAAGGGATAAAGCATGATCTGGGATTTAGCAACAGGTTCCAAAATTAGGAGCAACAGAAGAAAAAAATAGATAAACTAAAGTTCATGAAAATTAAAACTTTTGTACATCAAAGGGCATTATGAAAAAGTAAAAAGACGACCAACAGAAAAGGAGAAAATATTTACATGCTATAATACATAAATATTACATATCTGATTAAGGTTTAATCCAGAATATATAAAGTATTCAATTAAAAATTTCAATGGAGAAAGGGCTTCAATGGACAACAATAGCAACAATGGTGGCAGAACACATACAAATTGCCAATAAGTACATGAGAAAATGCTCAACTGTATTAGTCTTTAGGGAAATGAAACCTTTAAAACCTCTGAAATCTCAAAGAGATTCCACTTCACAACTACTAGGATGGCTATAATCAGAAAAATAGAAAAATAATTGTTGACAAGGATGTGGAAAATTGGAACAATCATACATTGCTGGGTGGAATTTGTAATGGTGCAGCCTCTGTAGAAAACAGTTTGACAGTTCCTCAAAAAGATAAATACAGAATTACCATATGACCCACAATTCTACACCTAGGTATATAACCAAAAGAATTGAAAGCAGGAACTGAAGCAGATACTTGTATATGCTCATTCTGGTACAGCTACAATTTGAACTACAATTAAAATAAGTATTATTGGATAACTTCAGTCTTAATATATTGACCAAAAATAATAAAAAAAATAAGAAGAAAAATCAAATTAACTAAGAACCAAAAATTAGCAGATTTTATAAGGAATATAAGTGTTGATATTGTTGTTATAGACAACTGCTAATAAGTTTTTAAACACTGAATAAATAACTATAACAGCTATATATGTTAAGCTTTTTTTTAAAAAAAAAAAGA
>PVJD01006404.1:0-98983 GCA_004026545.1 Mormoops blainvillei | reverse complement strand
TGTCTCTCGTATGGGCCCTGACTGGGGACCAAGCCCCAAACCCACGACCCAGGCATGTGCCCTGACCAGGAATCAAACTAGGAACCTTCCGCTTTGCGGCATGACGCCCAGCGCACCGAGCCACACCGGTCAGGCCCACCTGAGTTACCTTAATGCGTTAATCTGAGAGGCATTCGTGGCATAAAAAAGGTCAGGAACCTCCACTTTAGACTGATGCCATATCCATTTCCTCCGCCCTGGCCCCTTTTCCCTGAGGGCCACCGTCCCCCCTCCTAACCAGCTTGTCCCTCACCTCAGGCTCTAGTCCCCTCATCGGCCTGGGCCCAGCTCTGGCCAGGCACTGTTTTTTTTTTTTTTTTTTTTAAGCCAAAAAAACCCTTAACCCCTAAACCTGGAAATCAGGGCGCTCCGGGAGCTGCCCCATCCCACACCCACACTTACCCCACAACCTGATTTCTCTGGTCCCTGCGCCCAGGAAGGCGTAGTCCCTACAGAAGGTATCTGATGAGTACTTAGCAGTCAACATTCCAAACCGGGATGGGGTTGGCAGTGCCCGGCCTCCCAGACCCTCCTCTTCCCACATGGGGGTCCCCCGTGCCTCCTTCCCTTCTGCAAAGCAGGCCGAGCCCTGTGTTCTTGGCTGTCCGCTGTTGGCACAGGTGAGGTCATCCTTGGAGCTCCCCAGGGGGAGAATGGAGCTGGTCCTGTTATAATCTTAGCAGACCCTTCCCACAGGGGGGCTCCAACCCATGCAGGAGCCCTGCCCTCCCACAGGGGCAGGTCAGGGGGAAAACTGAAAGGGCTCATCTGCTCTGACTCTCAGGAACAGCCCCTCAGGAAGGGACGTCCGTCCAGGTGCCGTGGGAGGTGGGCGTCCTGCCCATGGTCTCCTCTGCTGGCTTGTCGTTGCTTCCTGGCATTGGGGTGACCTAGGTGAGCACAGGTGTCCAAAGACGTCCACCTGGGGAGGCCGTGGAGCGTGGGGAGGAGAGAAAAGATTGGGGGCCATCAATCTCCCCCCCACTGACCCCAGCTGTGGGATGGCCAGGGCCTTGGCCTTGTGGGACATCAGTTTTCCCCCACGTAAACGCTGTTGTGTCTCCTGCTGGGGTTACAAATGCAGCGAACATGGAACAACCCCATTCTGCCCACCTTGCCCTCCCCCACTCTCTGTCTGGCTGAGATGGCTCTTAGTGGAGGCAGTTCTTCCCTTATTGACGGAAGGGCTGGCTGGCGAGCTGAGGACCCCTGGGTGCCCTGCCCTGTGGACACACAGGACCCCGGTAGGGGTTGGTCTTGCCTGGGCTGGTGCTGTGACCGCGGGGGCTTGGGGCAACCAACCCTTTTTCTCATGAGAATGAGCCAGCCTGGTAGCTGGCCTCTGTCCCAGGGGGAGCTTGGGTGCTGCTCACGGACAAGGGCAGGTTGCAGCTGAAACAGCCGGGGTGCCCGGGGTGGCTGCCCTGCAGCCTCCACTGCGGGCCAGTCTCCAGCCGGCCTCCGAAGTAGGTGTTCCTCTGATGCTGACACACCAGTCTGGAAGGAGCCACTGGGCCGGGCTCCGTGCATTGCCGGGAACAGGAGGGAACCTCTCTGTAGGCGGATAAGGATCCTGGGGGCTCTTACGCAAAAGACAGGAACACTTGGGGCACAATTGCTTCAAACGGTGCTGCCCCCCTCTACCCCAGAGCAGAGCTCCTGCTCCCAGCAGTCTTGTCTTTTTGGGCAAAAAAGTCAAAGAAAACCCCTTGGGGACCTTCTAAAAAGCCTTGATGCCAGAGGCCTTTAAGCTGATTGTTTTTAGGAGAATGACTCTCTCTCTTTTGAGCCACCTGTGAAGATGCTGAATATGGAACGCACCCCTCTGCTCCGCTGCCCTCCTCCCAGCTGTCTCGTCTGCACATGGGGAAACGGAGGCCCCGACTGGTGAGGTGACCCACCCAAGGCGGTTCCCTGTCACGTCCAGTGCCTGCACACCGGGGCAGACATGACCCGTTTCGAATGTAAGTTTATTGGAACCCAGCACAGCCGTTTGTTTCGTATTGTCTGGGACTCTGCTTTCTCCCACGGTGGAGGCTGTGGCGGGGCCCAGGCGTAGTGAGAGGTCCTGCAGATACCTAGCATCTGGCCATTTCCAGGACCAGTTTGCTGACCCCTGCTGAGAGCAAACTGGCAAAAAGCCCTGGCAGGGGGGTCCAGGAAGGAGAAGGCTTGGGGCGGCAGGGGCTGACCTTGACCCAGGCAGACATGAGTCTTATACGCCATGTTGAAGGTTGGCTTTGAAAATCTTAGGTCTGGGCAGTTTATTCCACAGTGTGAATTTGTGGGGCCCCGTGGGCGGGACCCAGTGCCTTTCCTTTGATGGCATCATCATTGTCATGACTGTGGGTGCAGGGACCACAGGACTCTTCATGGAGGAACGTTAAAGAGCAAGAGAGATCTCAAGCCTCTCATCTCCCCCTCTGATTGAACACATGCTGCTGCCTCTGACCCATTATTTGAGACTCATGGCAGCCTCCAGAAAGGTCAAGAAGTTAGGCAGTGTGTGAAGTTCAAGCTTCTGGGAGGTGGCCGTGCATGTTTTTGAAAGATTTTATTTATTTTATTTTTAGACAGAGGGGAAGGGACAGAGAAAGAGAGGGAGGGAAACATCAATGGGTGGTTGCCTCTTGTGCGCCCCCTACCGGGGTCCCGGTCTGCAACCCAGGCATGTGCCCTGACTGGGGAATTGAACCGGCAACCCTTTGGTTTGCAGGCTGATGCTCAATCCACTGAGCTACACCAGAGCCAGGGCATGGCTGTGACTGTTTTGAGTATATTCTTGCATCCTTGCTGGACAAACAGAAAAGCCCTGTGTTGATGATGTCTCCCAGAGTGTGGTGGTTCTTCCCGTGGGCACTGCAATGTCCCCTGGGAGCAATTCAGCCTGCAGTGGCCTCAGCAGATTTCAGAGAAAATGTATCAGTTCCTTAATTAAAAGAAAAAAATGTCTTCCCCTCGAGCATAGAGGAGTGAGCGGGAGGACGCGGATGTCGGCGGGTGACACTCTGTTAGTGACAGGCACACCCACCCCGGTATGTTTGCTCATCTCATGCAGAAGGGAAGCTTTGCATGCCCTTTCCCGGGAGTGGAGTCTGGCAGATGCGCTGCCCGTCGCTTCTGCAGGAAACGTTGACGGTGGGAAGAACACATCCCGTTGGCACGAGGAGGGCAACGTGCTCTTCCCAAGCAAGAAGCCCAGCTGGCATGCAGGAGACCTGGTTGCTTTCACAGTGTGGGCACCGTCACTTAGCTTCAGATGCCTTGGCTGCAGGCCTCTCCTACTCTCTGTCTGAGCCAGGGATACCACCTGCAGGAGCCCTTTCACACCTGGCCCTGGCCCAGGGCTAGGAAGAGGACCTGTATCAGGAACGTCTCCCACTCCAGGTGTGGCTCCCAAGGAGACGCCCGTGTGTGTGAGTGCTCTGAGGCCTCTAGAACACACCAGGTTCCTTGCAAAGGCCAGGGGTCATCGCCAGGGCACGTGGACAGAAAAGTTCAAGAGTGGGGTCAAATCTCACAGGTCTTACTTGGAAATGGAGTGACATGCCTGAGTCGTCCAGGCTACCATCGAGAAATTGGGACACAGAATGTCAGGGGACAGGGCTGGAGGGCTTGTAGCCACAGAGCGTCCAGGTTGCTTCTTCTTCCTTTTGATACTCTTACTTCAAGGGAAAGCTCTTCTTTCCTTTCTCCCTCCCTTTTTCCACCCCTCCCTCCTGCCCTTTTCTTGGACATCCCGATCCCACTCCTTGGATACCATCCAAACTGTTTTTACAAACATCCCCTAATTCTGAAGCTACTTTTTCAAAAAGTCCAATAAAATCCCAGCTGACAGAAAAGGAGATTTGGAGGTAAAATCTTGCCCGTGGACCTGAGACCGGTGTTGGCAGATTCAAATGCTGGCCTGTAGGACGCCTGCCTGCCTGCCTGACCACAACACTTACTCCCTGTCCCCAGAGACCTGGCCCTGGGACAACTGCTAATTCAGGAAAGAGGCTCTGGGCCCAGCAGGGGGAGTTGGACCAGAGAGGAGGGATCCGATCAGATTCTGGGCAACAGATTAACGAGGTCATGTCCCACAGAAGGCTCCTCTTGTTGAATTCCTGGGCTCTGGCCAACATTCCAGTCCCATATCAGGCTTCCGATAAGGAGACACTTCAGGTCCCTCTTTGTGCTTCAGTTTTTTTCGTTGGAAGGTGGGGAGAGTTTAAAAGAAGGCCCTGTTGTATACACATTTTTCTTGGGGCTTTGGTGGGGGCCACAAAGTGTGGGGTGAGGTTTTGTCATGAGTCATGAGACTCAGGGAAAGTAATATACTGTCTCCAATTCTTTGTGCACCACAGCAGAGGTGGCCGTTCTGCAGACAGGGCCGGGAACCCTGAGAGCTGGACATCCTGTCTTCTACTCAGGCCCTGGCCTCAGCTCCCTGCCTGCGGACTGGCATTCCAACTTAGGTTACTCTCTGAGGACACCCAGAATCACCTGAAAGGACAGAGAAACCATCCATCCCAAGCCCACGGTGAGGAGACCTTAAGCCCAGGGACTTAAGCATGCTGGCTACCTCACTCCACCTTCTCTAGCCCCATCCATGTGCATGTGACAAAATTCTGGAGTTATTGTAACAGGGAATAAAAACGTTATACTACTCTGACTTACCGTGACATGGAATTAGAATAAAATGTGCTAACAAACTGATAAAAAGAACTCACATACTGACAATTTCTTTATAAGCATATGCAGGCTTCAGCAGTCCTGGTTCCTGCTTGTACAAGAAATGGCCTTGACTAGGACTTCGTTTGATACAGCTTGCCCAACTGTAGGAATTTGGCTGGCACTGACCAGTTCCAGGATGCTGACGTTAAAGATCCACATCAGGACCAGCGAGGACACTGCCTACCCATCCACAGCCTCTCCCCCTGGTCTCTTTTTTCTGCTTTCCCTCCCCCTCCCTATAAAAACCCCTGCCTGCCCTGAGATGTTAAGATGGGCTTTGAGGGCAGACGTCTTCCGTCTTCTTAAGCCACTGGCACTTGAATGAAACCACTTTCCTTCTCACCAGCACCTGTCTCGTGAGTTTGGCTTTTGTTGTGGCGGGGAGCCGAATGTGGGTTCGGTTTCATTAAGACATTTGTCACATGCTGATGGGCAAGAGAGGAGGACAAGAAGGAGGCTAGGAAATACTCTCCAGGTGGACATCAGCCAGCTGATCTTGAGAATCACCTGGAAAACCTCCAGAAATTGCAGGTACCTGACCTATTCTGGGACTCAGACTGGGGGGGGCGGTGAGAGCCATCAGGGAGGCCCACAAGATGGCTAAGGGGAGTCCAATAGGCATGTAGGCCCCGGTGGGAAGAGTGTTCCATGAGTAAGAGAAAAAGCAAATGGCAGAACAATAGGAACAGTATGAGTCCCCTTTGGGGAAACACAAATCAAAAATATTCCACCTTCACGTACACATGTGTGTCTGTACAGACCTGGGTCGAGGGGCAGCCAGGAGACAGCTCACCAAGGGGACTGGGAGTAACAGGCGTGTAGTCAGAGACTTCACCTTTGTTGTTTTATGTATTTCTTGGTTGACTGAACTTCTAAAAGCAAATGCACATTGCTTCTGAAAATTTTTTTTTTAAATTGTAAAAAGAACGACTTTAAAAAGCACAAAGAGAGCCTCTTGGGTAGCCCTGCCGATTAACCACGTTTATGCCCCAGAGTGTTGTCATGGTCAAGGGGATGCCAGTGGGCTGTCAAATGGAAGGACGGCATGAGAGTGTTGGGCCAGGGCTGCAGACCGGAGTCCACGAGCCAGGTCTGCCTGGGTGGAGGGCACGCTCCCGGTCCAGGCCACCGCGGGCCACGTGGCTGGTGCACTTTACAGGCCTGCCTGGCTCCTGTGGGCCTTTGACCTTGCGGCAACTGGTGGAGAGAACGGGACAGCTCCACCTTCCTGCATGCGACCTCTGAGCTGTCACCAGCGCTCGGTGTCATCCACAGAGGGCAGGATACAGGTGGCTGCTCCTGCCCAGACCCTGATAGCACCCAGCTGTCACAGCTCCCAGATGTCCCTTCTCTGGGACACCGCCCTTGACCAAATGGGAGCTTCCCGAAGTGACTCCCAGTCCCAGCAGCCCACAGCCAGGGACTGATGACCGACCCTAAAACCAAGAACCCCTTGCCTCAAGAGGGGACAAGGCTGAGGTGTGACTTCCCTCACTCCTCTCTCAGGCCTCTCCCCTCTCCCCTCTTCTTGCTCCCTGCCCACAGCCATTCCCACAGCACACTGTCCCCCCTAAAGCGTGTCCTCGGGCCACCTAGGCTCTGGACCCTGGGAAGTGAGACTCCGGAGTGAGGTCTCCCACGGGGCAGCAGTGGAGGCCCCAGCGCGTGTGGGCTGGGAGGTCGATAGCTGAGCCAGGTGAAAGCAGAAGGGGCTGCACCGCGGGTAAAACGCGGCCAGACAGCAGGTGTCCGCTGGGGGGAGCGCTCACTGGAAAGACCGGGTGTGGGTGGCAACAGCTTCGAAAGGAGACATGGCCCTCCCAGGTCTATTAAGCAGCAATTTAAAGCAAAAGGTGGCCACTGAAGGCCAACGGAGAATATTTCTGTCTCCTGGGGTGACAGAGTGTGAGGACCTGGCCTGGGACTTAACGGTGAGAGCATGTTGACGGAACCCGAGGAGAGAGAAGTGACAACTACTCCGGATGCCTTCACAAGACACCGCCTCACAAAGGGGTAAACCCTAAAAAGGTTCCAGGGGCCCGTCACATTGATGTGTTTTTTAGAGTGACTGGGACCGTGAACTGTCCCTCCAAAGTAAAGGACGCGCCATTGCACCCTACCCCTCCTGCCATGGAGATAATTGCACAGTGCCGGTTTGGTCCCCTGAGCTTGGGGACAGCTCATGCTGTGCCCTGGGATGGCACTCTGACCCTAGCAGGGGGGTGGAAGGCTGCTCGTGGAAAGTGAGGCCCAGGTAAAGGAGGCCTGCGGCAGGCCAAAGCCATGGTGTAAGCCGTCCTGTTGTTTGGGCCATGGGACCTGGCAGATCCCTTGTCACTAAAGACATCTGAGGTGGAGGAAGATGTCGGGTGAGCCTCCGGCAAGACTCCACAGGTGAGTCCCGGAGAAGACCCCCAGAGTCTGAGAGCTAGGTCCTTCCAGCGTCCCATGCATTCAGAGGCAGCACTGGGGGAAAGCTTCCCTGGGTGTGCTGCCTGGTCTTGGGAGAAGCAGGACGTTTGTCCATGGGTCCATGGGACATAGCCGTAGGATGCAGTAGCAATAGGAGGGAGTCGTCACATGGTGATCCAGCTGTCAGTGGGCTGTTATCTGGCCATGGAAAGGACTGACGTCCTGACGCACCCTACAGCAGGGGTGAACCTTGAGGACATCGTGCTCAGGGTAAGAAACTGGTCACAAAAGGCCACATGCTGTACACTTCGGTGTATGTGGAACGTACAAAATGTGCACACCCACAGAGACAGAAAGTAGATCAGTGGATGCCTAGGCCTGTGGTGGGGGGTGGGATTGGGGGTGCAGGATTTCCTTCTGAGGTCAGGAGAATGTTCTAATATTGACTGTGGCAATGATTGAGCACCTGTGAACATGCTAAAAACCATTGACTTGTATACTTTAAATGGGTAAATTATACGGCATGTGAACTGTATCCCAATAACTTTCTAAAAAAAAGTTACATACGTAATTAAAAAAATGAAAAAAGTCTCGTAATAAAACTTCCACGCTAACATGCTAACAGATGCTGATGCCTCACATCCAATGCAGACTGTATTCTGTCCTTAACCTGCTGCCCTCCTGTCTCTTAGCACTGATGGGGGTGGGGCCAGGACTCCCCAGGACTGGGCGACAGGCCTGAGGGATCCCCTCCAGCAAGCCTCTGGAGCCCGCTGCTGGGTATTGTGCAGTGTCTGGCCCCAGGCCCAGGACATAGAGGAACTGGATTCCAGCCTCAGCTGTGCTGACGGCTGTGTGATCTTGGGCAAATTATTCCACCTCTCTGGTTTGTCCTCTCTTTCTTCACCCGTAAGTTACAGACAGCACCCTGGGTCTCAGATCATCGGATTTGATTTTAAGGCTTTAGCCATTTATAAATTTGTGCTTTGTCTGTGGGTCTGTTGGGAAACAATGGGAAAGTGTCATGAACTTTTCATTATTCTTTCTTTTTACAATTACTGTTTCATAAATTAGTAAGATAGTCACCAGGAAGAGATCTTCCCTGAGACCCTCGGCCCCTAGAAGGTGTCCCAGGAAGAGGCTCGGCCCTGGCCAGAGCCCCGGGTTCAGGGAGGGGTCTCCAGGAGGCAGCCAGGCTTGGCGAACCCCGAACCACTCACTGCCCCTGCATCTCCATTCCCGGCTGAAGCCCGGGGACCGCTCACAGCGGGAAAGGAGAAACCACATTTGGTGTTGCTGTTTTGTATTTTGAGATCAACATGGAATAGTCATGTTTACCCCTCACTGGACTTCCAAACTGTGGCCAGGGGTGTCTCAGAAGACCGGAGAGCTGTTTCTCCTCGGCTGCTCCCTGTCCCTTCCCGGGGTCTGGAAGGAGGAATGCAGGGAAGAAGACACCATCCTTGCGCTCCAGACCTGTTTCCCTACCTGCTTGGGTGTTCTTCTGTCCCCTCTGTCTGGTACCCCAAGGCTTTTTTCTGAAGACAAGCCTCAATCTTGCAGAGTTTCTGACAAGATCGACGAGTGGGGAGCCCGGCTGGAGGGGCGGCAGGCGGGGCGCCCACAGAAGTCGCAGAGCACAGTGCAGAATGAATGCAGTGTTCCGTTCTCTAAAGGCATCGAGAAAGTCAAGACGCTGATAGCAGAGTTTCAGCTGAGCACGGTGCCCTTCTGAGCCCGGGGCGCTTGTTGTGCCTGCTCTGCTCGCGGGTCCCAGGAGTTGCCAGCCTCAGGAACGGGCGAGCATAGAACAGAGGGAGAATGCACTTGTGTTTTGTGTGTACCATGGAGATGCATGTTTGTGCAGCGAAGCAACACCCAGGGAAGGTGCTGCACCTCTCCAAGCCACGCTCGTCCACGCTCACCCCACGGAGAAGGCAGACACACGTCAGCCTGAAAATAAAAGGGCCTTTCAAATTGAGAGGCAACAAGCGTTCATTGGAGATCAATAAGAATAGCTATTTGGGGAGCACTGATTCAGGCAGAAGCCCGAAGAGTGTTCTGATTAGGAGACAAAGGCCAGGGGTATTGATGAGAAAGGGAACAGTTATATCCATAGAAGGAAGACACTTCTGTTGGTGCAGATGACATAACAGTGATGCTAATGCTAAACAATGTTTTTAATTTTCAGTCCTGTGGTCATTGTATCTGCTTTCTTGTTACTTTTGGGTCACCAGGTGGCTCAGGCTCAGTCAAAGGTGATTTTGACCTGCTCCAGAAGCTGCAGGCATCGGACGTGCGGAGCAGTTCCTCTGGGAGGGCAGCTCCAGCTCCGTTTTAAAGGGGCTCCACTTGCATTATTGTTGACATGCACCTGGGAAGCACCCAGGACAAACCTCCTCACTGGGAGTTAAAATGGGGCCTGGCCCTGTTGCCAGATCAGAAATCAATTCATAAGGTTTATGTGGAGTTATGAGCCTCTGCTGATCGGCCTCAAAACCTGTGATAAACAGGTTTTAGGAAACACAGTAAAATCGGGATGGTTTATCTCTAACAGGGCAACGTTGGAGTCTGAGGCAAAGTCCCAATGTGGGTGCAAACATTCCATGAAGTGAAGAGCCCAGCCGCAGCGAAGCTACGGAAGCGAGCGTCCTCACCTGACACCTGCAAGTCGCCTTCACTCGCCACCACTCATCTTTCCATCCTCCCAGTCACCTTGGGAGTTGGGAGAAAAGTTACATTATCTCATTTTCCTCAACTTGCTTAAGATCAAATGGATACTAAATGCCTGAGTCAGGGGGAAATTTTCCAGATTTTCTGAATCCTCATGACACATTCTCTCATCCTGCAGGTGCTGAACTTCCTGTAAGTTCTATGATTAGGACTCTTAAAATGTCTGCTCCACATGTGGCTGTGAGGGCACCTGCAGGGTACTGAGCAAAACTCTCCCGTGGCTCGGCTGCCCTCTAACCCGTCCATCCATGGTCCCGTCTCCACAAGAATCAAGGGAAGCTCCTTGGGTGAACCTGGATTCAAACTGTTTTTCTTTTCAATGTATAACTAATCTTTTTGGAAAAAAAAAAAGATTTTAATTATTTATTTTTAGAGAGAGGGGAAGGAAGAGGAAGAGAGGGAGGGAAACATCCATCGGTTGCCTCTCGCACGCCCCCTGCTGGGGACCTGGCCTGCAGCCCAGGCATGTGCCCCGACTGGGAGTCAAATCAGTGACCTTTAAGGTTCTCAGGCCAGAACTCAAAGCACTTAGCCACACCGGCCAGGGCTTATAATTAATCTTTATTGCTGAATCTTTTTGTAGCTGTTGTTGCTTAAAATTTAGCTTTTAAAAACTACAAATAAATGTTTATACAAAACGGGGATCGAGCTGTATATAAAGTAAATTTTTTTCAGAGATCATCAACATTTTCCCTTATTAGATAGTCTTCTGACCCTGACTGGTGTGGCTCAATGGGTTGGGCGTCATCCTGCAAACTGAAGGGTCACCGGTTCGATTCCTGCTCAGGGCACATGCCTGGGTTGTGGGCCTGGCCCCTCGTTGGGGGAGGTGCGTGAGAGGAAACCGTTCGATGTTTGCCTCACACATCAATATTTCTCTCCCTTCGAGTAAAACCGTTTTATCTGAACAATTCCTGAATGAGGTCCCTTAACTCGGGACTTTTGAAAAACAAAGGAATTTGGGAAGAGAATTCAATATTTTGGCTGAACTGGGTCCAGGATTACATAACAATGAAGGGTCCTGTATATGAGTAATTCTAACACCTGCAGCACAGGGCTGGCCTGGCGGCGCCGTGGCTCCCTGCCCACTTGACCTGGGAAACACTCCTGGTTGAAGGGAGGGCAGAGATGCCCGGGCACTAGGGGCCTTTCTCCTTGGCCCTGGGGTTTCCTACCGGATTCCCTCCACTTTCTCCAGACGCCCGGTTGTTAGTTTGTTATCCTGAGTAACGAGCGCTTCTCTGCTGCTCCCGCTGCGGGCGCTGTTCCTCCCCATCTCTTGGCCTCGGACATCCCGGGGCGCGTCACCCTACACTGGCATTGCTTTACCTGGGATTTTCGCCCATTGATCCTGTTGACAACATGACTTTAATGTTGTCAGTGTGGAGCCAGATAAAGCGATAAAGGCGTGTGGGATCCACGGGGAGGCCATGTTGTTACCCACTCCCGTGGTGGCCTTGCCCGGCAGCAAGGTGAGGAAGAAAGCCGATTGGCTGATCAAGGGGGGATGTCTGGCTCTGGCATCCTCAGCCTGTGGCCTCCACCCTAGGGTCCAAATGGCGACTCCAGCTCCAGCCAGAAGGAAGCAGAAAAGGAAAGGAGGGGGTGCTTGCCCAAGGAACAGTGTAGACATTGTCCATCCCACATCCCATTCCTTCCCATGGCCAGACCTTAGTCACAGGGGGTGGGGGTAGGGAGACCATTGGCATGGCTGTATGTCCGGCCAGAAAGTGAAGAGTGACAATGACACAGGAAGAAGAAGACGATAAGGGACAGTGGGGGAACTGCCACGGGGGAGGTGCAGGCACCACCCGGAGAGAAGTGGGGCAGGAGGAGAATGCAGGGCCTGGGTCCGAGGCTGTCCACACGTGGGTGCGCTGTGCCTTGAAAAGGGCTCGGCAGGCCTGCCCGTGCTCGGGGAGGGGCTGGGCTCCAAGCCGAGTCTCCAGGTGATTAGCAGCTTCTCAAGGGGAAGCCGAGTCTGCCTCAGAAGGTACAGTTTTCTTATTTGGCAAGAGTTTGTTTGAATACTAGGGAGGCTTAGAACTAAATATGTAAACGATGAGTAAGGTGACCCCAAGGGTTCATATTGGAGGATTAAGTTTACAACGAAAATACTGGGCACGTTCAACCTGTCAACGTGTTTGAAGTACTGTATTAAGAGAATTCGGCGCGTTCTAAGACCCATTGGATGATCCTTGTGGTTTGGATTTAAATTACGTTATTGAGTGTTTGATTTTAGACCTGTGATTGAAGTGGAAAAGTGTAAGGGTGTTTTACTAAATTTGTACATGATATTGGGGACAGGAGTGGAAAGACTTCAGTTCTTGGGAAAATTTGCTTTTTTGAGCCATTTGAAGTAAGACGATAAGTTTACATTTGCAGGTTAAAAAGTTGAAGATTTACTAGGTTTGCAAATGTGACCAGTTACATTAGGGAGTTTAGTAGTTCTGACTGAGTCGTTCAAATGTTAATCGAGTTAAGCCACCGTAAAAGTGATAATAAATTTTCTGAATTTATAATAAAATAATTCGATTTGTAGGTTGAACTTTAAAACCCAAGGAGAACTGGATATTAAAATGTGAAACAGTACACTTGATAGTAATCTCAAATAAAAACTAAACAAAACAAAACACCAATGGCCTTTTGTCAAAAAAAAAAACTGCTCCCAAGAACATCCCAAATCTTACCCTGACGGTGGTCTTGTCCGTCTCTGCTTTCAGACCTTAGCCCGTGGGGCAGGCCATCCAAGATCACCTGCTGACAATCTCACGGTTCATCCGAGGAAATTCCGTGGTCGTTGGAGAGTTGCCTGGTGGTTTTGAGTGGAAACTATGGCTTTCTGATTGAATTCCTCAAAGACTATTCCATGAGAAAAATTCTTTTCCTCTAAATCTGGCTGGTTCAGACCCATCCATCCCTTCTGGAAAGCCCGGCCACTCGGAAAAGCTTTAGCAGCCCCTCCGTGCTGCCCCCAGGAGGTCCCAGGCTGAAGGGTGGGTGAGCTGCTCCTTGTCTCTAGGGGTGGAGTGTGGTCTCACAGCTCCGCAGGACAGCCACCCTAAAATGTGCTGGAGACCACCGGCAACCCCAGGGACATGTACTTTTGTTCTCTTCTCCATGGTCGGGGTGATTGACAGCTCCGCTAGGTTCACATTAACTTGTAGAAAACTGATGAGGATGCAAACGATTCTGTCCGGTGGTGACACAATTGCACTTTGTCCTGTAGAATGGTAGTAGTTTATTAACCGCTAGACTCCTGGCAGGGACAGTCAATTTCACGGTGGAGCCCTGTGCAATACGGCAACGTGCCTTCTGTCAGACACTATAATCTCTCATTTTTTTCTGTAGTTTTGGGACTCTCTTGACCATCCCACTGGCTTCCTTATTGTTGAGATCATTAAGTCAATGACAGATGTTGACTCTGTACAAGAGTCATCCTTTGACTTTTTAAAAATTCTGCTTCATCAAGGGTGTCATTCTCTGTTCTCCTTCTACCCCAGGGGCCACACCTCCTCCTTCTCCTGGTTTATCCGCCTTAATGTGAACTCCCTTCTTCTCTCCTCTACACTCACTCCCTGATTCATCCATCTTGGAACTTGGCATATCTGCATGTGACTCCAACATTTATACCTCTCCGGGATGGACCTCTCCCTCAAAATTTGTAACCTGTGGGCGTGTCCCATGTCTTATGGGCATCTCATATTTAACGGGTGCAAACTGAACTCCTAATTACCTGCTGTACCCCAAACTTGCTTCTTCCCTGACTCAGCACCTGGGAAGTCTACACTTCTCATGCGAGTTGAGAGGAAGCAGGCGGTAACACACCACCCAAAACATCACAGCTTTTTGTAAACGACATGCATTGTACCTACTAAGCCGCTCCGCTGCATGGCCTGGCCTTTCACTCTTCGCTGCCTCCTGGAAGCCACAGCGGGACCCTGCCTGCAGATCCCCAGTGTCATTCACAGCCCACGCCCAACGTGTGGGACATCCTGCCGGCTCCACCTTCAAGCCAGATGCAGACCTGGTCTCCTCTCATCACCTCTACCGCACCACCTGGTCCAAGTCCCCATCCCTCTCACCTGTGTCATTGGAACAGCGTCCCTCCCCGCCCCCAATCTGGACTCTCATGTGCCTTTAACCTTCCCTAAAAGTGATTGTCTTTCTAGCTCTCTACTCTCCATGGCTTCCAGCTTCGCACAAAGCGAAACCACAGTCCTTTCAGTGGCCCCAGAGCCCTGGGTTTTTTGTTCTCAAACTGCCGTGATCCTCAGCCAAACGGAGGGACGGCACGACTGCAGCTTCCTGGCACCAGAGATCCTGAGTCCCAGCGTAGGTCTAGAGGGCCTGGTAACCCGCCCTTCTACCAAGGTCCCACCTAACTGAGGCCGCTGCTGGTGGTCGTTGCCTCTGTGAACCCTTTTCCTGTGTAGCCACCCATCATATCTGTGGCTCCCCATGGACCACATCTTCCAGCGTTCTTGTCAAGCCCCTGCCAAACCCCCTCCTTTGGAATCTGGCTGGATCTTGACTCACTTCAATCACAGAATGTGGGGAAGTGGCCATTTGGGGTCCTAAGCCTTCAGAAGATTTTCGCATCCTCCACTTCTGCACGCCCGAGCTCTGAGCCGCCACAGAAGCAGGCTGGTGAGTCTCCCTGAGAGTTATAGGAAGAAAACTCCCAGAAGGGCATGGAAGGGTTAGGGCCCTGGGACTACATGGAGAGGGAGGGGCCCATCCATCCGGCAACCCCTGTCCTGGCCAGCCCCCCAGCTGAACCACTGGCTAAATGCAGCCACACTAGGGCCAACTGGAAAGACCAACAGGAGAGCCACCCGGCTGATCCCACCTCTGTGGTTTGGGATTTGAATTCAGTGTCCCCTGGGGTCCTTGTCAGTTCTACGGGTCTGGGCTTCCATCACTTTGGAGGTAGCATGCTTGGTCAGGGGGGGAGGGGGGAGGGCCTTAAGCCGGGAGGGAAAGTGTGAGAGTAACCTGCAGGTGGGGCGGGACGAGAAAGGGCTGGGGAGGTGCGCGAGGGGGCGCAATCGCGAGGTGGGTACAGGGAAGAGACGGGGAGGCGACAGAGGCGCTGGGTGAAGTGAGCTGGGGCTGGCAGCTTTGAAGGGTTACCCAACCGCAGGCCCAGCCACTTCTAATAACACCCCGGAGCTGGTTCCTCAGTACCTTGCCCCTGGGAGCTCAAAGCCTTCTACTGACACCACGAGGCTGCAGGACATGCCACTGCAGGAGGTACTATTATCATCATGACCGTTTAATAGGCAAGGCGACTGGACGGGAGGAACGGAGGGACTCGCCCAAGGCCGCAAGCTGCCCCTGAGGGACTGAGGGAATCAGCCCCCCTGTTAACACCTGCCTCCTGGGCGAGCCTCGCTCAGGCTCTCAGAGAGTGCCCAGTCATGCGTTCATAAGCATTAGCAAGTCCCCAGCTCTCACCACACCAGGGGAGGACGCCCTCACTTGGGGGGTGGGAGGCAGGTGACGCCTCCCAAGTCACTCGGTGTGTCAAGGCTGGAACTGGGACAGGTAAAGTTTGGAGGCCAGGGTTTATCCTTGGGCGGAAGAAAACACCATGTCAGGGGCCTCAGGCGTCAGAGGACCCGCAGGGCAGACTGGCTGCCCCTCTGCCTGCGGTCACCACCTGAGGCCTCACGCTGCCTTACTCCTCTGGGCCTCAGCACCCCGTGTCACCACTCGCATTGCCATCGTGAGCCCCCTCCTCTCAGCCAGCCCCTCCAAATCCCTCCCCCTAGTGCAAAACCACGCTCCTTGTTATCTCGGGGCCCTGGCTGAGGGGTCCCCAGGCAGGTGGTGGTGGCCCTCCTCAGGCTGAGTCAAAGAGGTACACTCCCAAATGTAGCAGCTCCCTTCCCCCCAAACGCCCACAATCCCCAGCACTGCAGCCAAGAATGTACCTGGAAGGGCGTGATTTCTTGTCTTCCTAGCTCTAGAAGTACCCTTCCTGCCTTTATTAAAATGAGAAAAATGCAGAACATTCTTGAGCTGCTGTGGCCTCGGGGGAAGTCCTGTGGAGACTGGCAGAGGCAGGCCGCTAATCCCCCTGGCCCGAGGAGCCAAGCTTCTCCGGCGGGTTCCCAGGCTTTGGAGCAGGGCGGGGGCAGCAGGGTGGAGGGGCGCTCCCTACCTTGAGTGCAGGGCTGTTGAGAAACAGGCCTTAGAGCAAGAGAATGAAGGTGGAGGTGGCAAGTCACCAGTTGTGCCAGGCTTGTGACACTGCTTGTACCCACGACCGCAGATGACACCCGTCAAACGCGCTCGGTCTGCTCCTTCAGTAGACCACGGGCTCCACGGTAGCAGGACTCTGGTCTTGAAAACCTTTGTAGCTCCAGGGACCAGCGCAGCGCCTGGCACATTAACAGATGCTCAGTCCTTTCTACGTGATGGGTGGGTGCTGAATGATGAATGGATAGCGGCTAAGTGAATGGGTGACGGTGGATAGGCAATGAGTAGATAAATGGGTGATGGACGGGTAGATAAAAGGATGGAGAGATGATAGATAAAGGAAGGGTGGTGAATGGATGATGAGGGGGTGATGGATAATGAATGAGGGTTGGACAATGGATGGATAATGCAGGGATGGGTGGATGGACAAAGGAACAGGATTCTGGGACACAAGGAAGAGATCTGGGATTCTGCCAAGACTCCCACTGTGGCAGCAGGTCATTAAGTAACATGCTTAGAAGGGACAAGCTTAAATATGGCGTGGGTGGGAAGGCATGCTCCTCCCCTGTATCCTACACAAGCAGCCCATCCGGGACTCTGGGGCCAACCCTCCGCCTTCAGGAACTATGGGACTTGGACAGACAGGTGGTAGAACGGGGGAGAGGGATAAGTGGGGGTGGGGGGGCAGAGAGCTGGGGTAGCATGGCCTTCCTGCTCTCCTGACCTCCGGCCGTGCTCCACTCTGCCCCTCGAATCAGGCCGGCTGGCCCCTGCCCGGTGGGCGGTCCTTGGGAGAATCCAGCTGGGGCCCCGATCACACCTGTCCGTTCACTGGCACCTTTCATCTGGCTGAATCCCAGCAGCAGGATGTGATTATATCCCCATCTTAGAAGGGATATAAAACAGGGGTGTCCAGAACGTGCCTTTCAAGCTGTGCCACAACTTTACGAGCTGCCGGGGAAGTGCTGGGAGCTGAGGGTGGGGGAGAGGGCCCTAATTGTATGTTGCTACTGAGGGAGCCCCCCCCGCCCCGCCCCGGCACTTGGCTCTGCGTGGGGTGTCTGGGAAGTAGGTAAAGGCTGAGGGGCCAAGGAGGAACTTAGAGCAGCCACGGTCACTTCCAACCTCCAGGCAGAGCCAGGGTGCTGCTCCTTCCTGAGCTGAGAGTCTGATACCCACCCCGCCCTTCTGCTCCCTTCCTACCTGGAGGGCCTGAAAGCACACTGCCTTTCCAGGTAGAGAGGAGCTTACCTGGGGATGAATGAGTGCAAGCCCCGGGGCGCTTGCCTGCAGGCCCCGGGGGCACGCAGAGCTGGGAGCTATAGAGAATTGTAGGCGGGGAGGGGAAGGCAGAAAGCGATTTATGGCGGCATTTCTGGTAAATTGTCTAAAGAGGCTGCACACGGAAGTCCCCTGAATTTCTACAGCTCCAGTAATTTCTTGCGATTTGTTAGCATTCTTAAAAGGAATTCATATTGGTACCTAATTTGGATTTAATTATTTTTGTTTTCAATGCCTTACAGAAGACCCGTAAACCATATAGACCTACAAACCTAGACGGGCCCCTGACCGCAGGCCCACTCGCATTTCGACGGTACACCGTCGCGGACTTGAGGTGAGACCGTCCCGGACAGCCCTGGGCTCACGGACCCCTTCAACCACACAGGGCGTTAACCACCCCCTGCCCCCGCATCGTAGCATCACGTTTTGCAAAAGGATGGGGACCAGGCTGGCTGCTGTCCCCCTCTGCTGGGCTCCTCCCGGCGTGGAGCCGTGTGGGCACAAGCAGCCTGAGTCTCTCTGGGCCTCTGTCCCAGCCAGCTCTGCACTCGGGGGCCTCTCTGGCCCCCCCGCTACATGGGAAGCTGAAGCTCACTTGCATCTCAGAAATGCTTTTTTGATGACACAGAACACAGGGCTCCCCGCCATGCGCCACTCCCAGGCTGGCAGCTCAGTTACTCCTCACTGGCACCTCTCACAGGCCAGGGGCCAGTGTGCAACTCTCCGTGCCCGAGCGTGCCCGCTTCTCTTGTTCCTGGACATCTTGGGTTGTGTCCCCCAAAAGGTATGCCCATGCCTTACCCCCCAAACCTGTGAATGTGACCCCATTTGGAAATAGGGTCTTTGCAGATGTCCTTGAAGTAAGATGAGGTCAGGCTAGATTAGGGTGGCCCCTAAATCCAACATGATTGGTGAAAAGAAGGAAATTTGGACAGAGACATGGGGGCACTGCCATGTGATGATGGGGACAGAGACAGGAGGGATGTCTCCACAAGCCAAGGAAGGCCAAGAACGGCTGGCAACCGCCGGAAGCTGGGACGGAGACCAGGAACACATCTCCCCCAGAGCCTCCAGAAGGGGGCTCCACCCCCCGATTTGGGACGTCCGGCCTCCAGACTGGGAGAGAATCAGCGTCTGTTCCTTTAAGCCACCCAGTCCGAGGTACTTTGCGACATAGCAGCCCCAGGAATCTAACTCCTTTGGGGGGTGGGGTGGGGAGAGGGAGCTATGAACCTGAAATAAAATTCGAGCTTTTAGGGGGAACAATTTGGACGGTCAGCAGTTCACGTGTGGCTATGGAGCCATAATATTGACTCTCCGACTGTGGTTGTAACAATGTCATGATTTGTGCTAATGATTGCGCAACCATTTTAAATCCCTAGGAAAAAAACAGCTAAGATCCTGTCAACACGACTTCCACGCCTTTGTGCTTCTTCAGGAACGCTGGGTGATGGAAACATTTTTTTTTTCTTTTTAATCATAGCTGCCTGGATTGCTCATCATTTCTTAGACGGCCTGAGAAGAGAAGGCAGGCACGCTGCCTCACGAACGTCTAGGAGTCCTGCGAGGAGCTTCGTGAGTCACCCGAGGGCTTTTATGGGTGAATGGATGGTTAGCGGCTTCTCAGGAAGATTAGCTCTATGTCACAGCCATGCTTGCCAGGCTGGGCACTGCAGACCTGACTCACGGGGACAAGACACATGATCAGGGGCGGTGGCCTGACCCAGAACCCTGAAAATCGAGCGTCCGCCGTGTCCACACGTGTGGGGGCGTTTCTCCATTTCGTTCTTTCTTTTCATTATTATATCCGGTATACATTATAGAAATAGAGGTATCCCATATACGCAGGTATTCATCAGTGTATACACATTTGTCCCCCTAGCCTCCCTCCCTCTCTCTCTCTCCATGTATATATGCATCCACTTACATAGATACACTAGATACTGCATATACTATAGATACAGTATAATAAGTGGACCTAAACCAGCAGTTTTTAAGTTTTTAAAGCTGGAGTGCTTTCTTTAGTGTGAAATGTGATGTGTACAAAGGAACATGCACACACAGACACAAAAAGCGCAAATCATGAAAGTTCACAAAGTTAGAGTGACCGCTGTGTGAGCTTCACCTGGCCATGTTGCCTTAAGGAAAAAGCAAAACCCACCTGCTAAAAGGAAAAGAAAGCTTGCTTTTTAGGGAGGCTTTTTATGTAGGTGCTAATTATGACCAGGAAGTTATTCCCGCCAAGATCAAGGGAGCAGAAAGGAGGAAGGAGGGGGAACTCAGGCTAGGGAAGGGGTCCAGGGAGCCAGAGCCTTGTCAGCCCCCAGAATTGCCCCCATGCCCTGCCGCATCCCTACATGGTGTTAGGAGTGGCAGTACGCTGTTCTTTTTCAGGGCTGTGTAATATTCCACTGGGCGACTATACCACCATGTATCCATTCTATTGTTAATGAAATTTTGGGCTGTTTGCGAATTTGGGGCTATTACGAATAAATAGTTCTTAACATTCTATTCACATCTTACTAGGGATTACATGAGGGGCAGCGCATTTCCTTCTCTTTCCTTCCTTCTTCCCTTTCTTCCTCCCTCCCTCCTTTCCACTTTGCTCTCTCCCTGGCTTTCTTTTCCTCTCCTCTCCCTTCTCCCCACCATGCCAGGCACTCAGGGCAAGCCAGGACTACAAGCACCTGTGCTCTGGACGGCGCTGGGGCACAGTGCCCTCTCTGTGAGACTGCACCTGGGAGGGCAGGCTGTGCCTGGTCTTGGGAATACCCACAATGGTGCTCCTTCCTCAATGTCTATGCCCTCACCCCAGTGCGGGTGCACTTTATACCCAATTTCCAGCTTTCATGCCCCCAAATCCTCCCCCGAAAAGGTATATGCTTGGTGGAATTTGTAGTGAGCAGCCTGTGACCTCAGGGTCCTTAAAGGGCCCTGTCTTGGTTGGACTCTTATCTGGTTGAACCCCCTCTACTCCTGCAGACCTATAGCCCACCTCCTCCAGGAAGCCTCTGGGGGGTGCCCTCACCCCTGGGAACACTGCTTCTCGTGCTCCTGGTGTCCTGGGACCCACAATTTACCTCTCAGCCCATACTCTGTGTGGGAGGATGGACACACAAGTCCCGTAAACTTTCTGGATGGCATTTAGCTCTATTTCTCTCAAAGTTAAATATGTCCCTACTCCCCAGCAGGACAGCCCCCTTCCTGGAATCCATTCTACAGAAATGTTACCCAAGTACCTCCAGATGAATGGACAAGAATGCCCACTGCAATGCTGACAAGAAGCACCCAGCATTGGAGAAAAATTGGCTGGGGTTAGGGCCCAGCCCTCTGAGTAGTTGAAAACCTGAGTATAACTTCTGACTCCCCCCAAACCTAAGGTGGTGCCCCCTCGGTATCTGGGGGGATTGGTTCCAGGATCCCCGCGGATACTAAAATCCGCTAATGCTCAAGTTCCTGATATAAAATGGCATAGAACAATGCTTACCATTGGCATTCCTGACCCTCTGATTCCCAACCGCGGATCAAAAATACTGTTTTCCATCTGTGGTTGGTTGAATCCTTGGACGGGAAACCCAGGGATATGGAGGACCGATTGTAAATTTCCTGAAAAATATCTGCGTGTAAGTGGACCCATGCAGTTCAAATCCATGTTGTTTAAGGTCAACTGTATCTCAGGGTCTACTGGTAAGAAAATATATAACTAAACCTTGGCACTCAATAGAATATCCTGCAGCCATCAAAGAATCTGAGGGAGGCGTCCACGAACTACAGGTAAGTGGAAAGCCAGTTTCGAGGCACCTTGTCTAGTAGACTACTTTGTTTAGAAAGACCCCAGGCCCGCATGTGTGTAAGTGCTGTGTGCACGGGACTGACTCAGAAGCACGTGCATCAGCTGTGTCAGTGTGCCCCTGGGGAAGGCGGGTGGTGGGCGGGAGGACCTTTGCTTTTAAAATTAAAAAATAAAAATGATACATTTTAAATGAGGACAGAAAATAATTTGTCAAAACCCATAGTTCGCACAGGAGGGAACTCTAATGCCGACTATGGACTTAATTAATACTAATGTATCAAAATTGGTCCGTCATTTGCAACAAATGTACCGGAGCAATGAAGTTGTTACTGGAGGGGAATTATGTGTGGGGGGCTGTATATGGGCCCTCTATATCTGCACAATTTTTCTGTAAACCTAAAACTGTTCTAAAAATTTATTTTTATAAAAAGAAATAAAATGATTAATGCATACTTAGAGAAAAGCAGGGATTGGCAATTTTTTTTTTTTTTTAAATAAAGGGCCAGGGAGTAAGTAGTTTGGGCTTTGAAGACCATACAGTCTGTCACAAATACTCAAATTTGCTGTTGTCGTGCAAAGGGGCCACGTGGGCAATATGTCTGTGGGGCGAGGGTGGCTGTGTTCCAATAAGGCTTTATTTGCATAAAATAAGCGGTGGGCAGAACCGTAGTTTGCTGGCCCCTGGAGTTTGGGTCAGTTTCTCAGTAGATTGAGGAGGAAGCTGAGAAGTCACCCACACCTCAGGTAGGCTGGCAAACCCAGGAAACAGTGGGGTTCTTTTCCTGATATAGCACATGGTTTTTACCAGAGTCAATGGCGAAACGGGTTTTAAAAATTGACCCGTATAAGCTCAGTTCGACCCTGCCGGATCCCAAAGGGCAGAGGGTCGCCATTAGCTGAAGGTGCAGAGAGGGCAAATGCCAATAATTTAGCTGGAACAGCTTTTTCCAAAAGTAGCTGCCCTCCGCCTTTGGGCGCAAGACACAGTGGCCGTCTTCGAAGATGTCTCTTTGTTTGCAAACATGACCGGTGATTTCCAGGGCCTGATACAGCCCCGACTGGGTCCACACTTTCTTCATCTGCGGACCTCGGAGGTATTGTTGTAAAGGTCAGCCGAACGAAGCTGTCATTCAAGTAAGTCATCGTCTAACCACTATGCTGTATACCTGAAATTAAGACAAAAGAATAGCAAATGTAAGCTGCAACTTAAAGCAATCGCTTTTATTTCACAAAAAAAGATTAAAAGGAGAAATTATACAAAATACCTTTGGCAAATAGTGAGGTCGTGGGGGGAGGCGAGAAAGGAAAAACTTGAAGCGTTCAGTCCTCGGCACTACCGCGCTGCCCTAGACCGCGGTGATAAAGGACAGATGACTTAGTGAACTGGCCCTCTCATTGGAAGGGGCGGAGCAGATGAAGGTCCCACGTAGGGACTGCGATGTCACAGGTCAGGCCTGAGCTACGTGAGCTCTGTGTAGTGTCTTGTGTGAGCCTATGACTTAGAAAGTAATGTCCCCATTTCGCAGGTGATGAGCTTGAACCTTTGAGAATCTGAGTAACTTCTCTCAAGGAAGTACAGCTTTAAAACTGCTAAAAATTGGAGCTGATCCGAACCCACCACCAGACAATTGCGTGATCCCACCTCTAGTGCTAGGCCCATGAAATTGGGTCTCATGTCACATTAGATTACTCTGGGGCACGTGTGCTTGCGATTTTGTGAGGCTCGGGCTAAGGCACGTTGGTCAACAGTTTCCAGGGAATATTCTGGGCTGCCACTTTGTCTGAGGTGTTGTGGGTAAAGTCTAAACGTCTCCATGTCCTTCCTTTTCAAGTTGTCCTCGACCCCCTGGGCTCCGGGCTCTGCCTGTGTGTGCATGTGTATTACACCAGCTGTGACATACACGTGCGTGTCACCACCTCAGGGGTGGGCCTGACTCAGAACCTGCCGAGAGACACAGGCGGGAGCTGCCCACACCCGTGGAACTATGAGGAAGAGCGGAGGGAGTTTCCATGGTCCTGACTCAGACTCGACGTGGAGGGGAGGGCGGCTTGGAGGTGAGTTTGGTGAGCGAGTTCAGGGCAGAAGGGACGGCGGATGAGCCCCAGGAGCGGGCCGGAGACATGGAAGTCTCAGCTCGTTGTCACCCGGGTCATTACCTTCTGTGACTGCCATCTTTCTGGTGTGTATGCTGAGAGCATTGGACCCAGGGCTGCACTGCCCATCCCAGCTAAGTGGGGGGGATAGTAGCCCTAACGGGGACTTACCACACTGCAGGGCTCTGGGACCCTGTCTGCTGCGCAAAATGAACGTGGGTAGGACTGTGTGTCCCTTGTCTCTCTTCCATCACATACGAGAGGGCACCCAAAAACCCAGGAATTTATTTATAAAAAATTGTGTATATATTCTTACATGTCTGAACTTCAGCCAGCTTCGAAGTCCTCTCCTTTGGATGCAATACACCTATTGAGATGTTTTTTCCCACTGTCCAAAACCTCTTCTGAATTCGTCGATTTTTATGCCTTTTAGTGCTTCTGCTGTCTTTTGTTTCACCTCTACCACATCGGCAAAACATTTCCCATGGATGGCTTTTTTTCATCCAGGGAAACAAAAAAGTCACTTGGGGTGAGATCAGGTGAATAGGAAGGTTGGCGCTTGGGGGCCATGCAGGTGTTTGGCCAAAAACTTATGTGGGCAGATGCACTTGTAAATCACCCATCATGCCCTGGGCAAACATGTTGAAAGAGTCTTCAAAAAAACTTCACCGAAGCTGAACGCAGCCTCTCACAACAATGCCAGCCGGTGCACTGATGCAGATGGGTTTCTAGAACACTCCCCTAGCGGGGGAAGCCTGTCCTACAAGGGGCCCGCCTTCCAGAAGACAATTCTGTGTTTGTTTTTTGTCCTCCCTTGTAGGTATTAGCTTGAATAGTGCCCCCTACCCCCTGCCCAGAATCCATGTCTACAGAGAACCTCAGAATGTGACCTTAATTAGAAATAGAATCTTTGCAGATGTAATTAGTTAAATTAAAATGAGGTCTTATTGCCCTGGCCGGTGTAGCTCAGCTGGTTGGAGCATCGTCCTATAATCTAAAGGTTGCAGGTTTGACTCCAGGTCCGGGCGTGTAGTATCCCTGGTCCAGGCACGTGTGGGAAGCGACCAATCGATGCTTCTCTCTCACATTGATATTTCTCTCTCCTTTCCTCTCTCTCTAAAAAGCAATGAAAAAATGTCTTTGGGTGAGGATAAAAAAAATGAGGTCATACTGGGTTTGTGTGAGCCCTAAATCCAATATGACTGGTGTCCTTATAAAACTGGAGACGGAGACGCACACAGAAGGAAGAGAGCTGAGTGACCACAAAGGCGGAAGTTCAAGTTATAGGAATGCACCTCCATGTGGAAGTTCTTGGAGAATGCCGGGACCACCAGGAACTGGGGGAGGCCAGGAAATGTCCTCCCAGAGCCTTCAGAGGGAACACCGCCCTGCCGGCACCTTGATGTCAGAGTCCCAGCCTCCAGAACTGTGAGACAGTAAATCTCTGTTATTTTACGCCTCCCAGTTTGTGGTACCTGGGGATGGCAGCCCCAGGACACTAACACAGCATATAACACAAGCTCCTCTCAGAGCACAAGGTCACTCATATTACTGACAGCATAAGTGTGTGGGTTCCATTTTCCCCTCCTGCTGACTTCTTCATAATTGACCAAGCGACTGAATTAGGGAAGAAGACAGAGAAGTGATAATAACAGTAACGATAATAATAGCAGCAGCTCAGTTGGCTGGAGCATCGTCCTGTACGCCGAAAGGTCTCGGGTTTGATTCCCACTCGGGGCACACGCCTAGGCTGCGGGTACTGTGCCCTGTTGGGGTGCGTGGAAGAGGCAACCTGTTGATGTTTCTCTTTCACATCAATGTTTCTCTCTCTCTCTCTCTCTCTCCCTTCTTCTCTCTCTAAAAAATTAATGGATGTATTCTCATGTGAGGATTTAATAAGAAGAAGAAGAACTGTCTCAGCTCTCCTGGCCCTATTATAAAAGCAAGAGCCCAGACCACAGTGCAGCCTTCATTGCTATGCAGGGAAGATTCTGTTGCTCAGAAGGTCAACCAGTAACGTTTAGAGGAAATTTCTCCCTCCGAGTGTCCTTGTGTGCTTGTGGAAAACGGGTCTCAGCCCTGGGCAGCCTTCGAGGTGAGGTGTTTGGGTTGTGCATTTCTAAGACTGTCCTCCACAAGCCCTATGGGACAGCAGCTTTGGGGAAAGAGTCCAGCCGGGGAGAGAGACAGGATGGTGTGAAATGTGGGCTTGGTGACCAGGCGAGACCGGAGTTCAAATCCCACCACCACCAGTCCACCGCTTTGGGACTAAATCATAAACATGGCTGCCTTAGCTGATGCTGCCAGGCTTCCAGGGAATCTAAGTAAAACCCCTGATGCCTAACAAAGTCTTAACAAAAGAGAATTTTCAAAAGGGTCCTCACGAATGAACATTCTATTGAGTTGGACGGTGATGTTTAAATCCTCTTTTTTTTATAATGTTGCAATGAGTCAGGTCCTGCCTGCTCTTTGCTGTGACCCCAAACCACAGCAGACGTCCCAGGAAGGGGTGGGCAGAGGCAGCTCCCCGGGGATAAGGAGACGTGCTCATCTCCCGTCCTGACCGGAATCGAGGCCTCCTGCCCCAGCACCGGCGACAAATCTGCGCTCTCTCTCCTCTGGGAAAAAGAGTGGGGTGGCAGGGGAGGACCGATCCCGTCTCAGAAAATGGTTGCCGCCATTTTACTAGTGCCCGGCCTCCTCAGCTCTGTCTCCCCTGGTTCCCATCACCACACATGTCACCTCCTGGATTCATCACCTATTTATGTGCTTGCTGTCTGTCCCTGGAAGTAGAACGTCCACCCAAGGGGCAGGACCTGCTGTATTCATTCATCCTGTATCACCAGCCCCTGGAATAATGCCTGGCACCCTGGAGTGTACTGTTGTTTAAGAAAAGATTTGATTTATTTATTTTCAGAGAGAGGGGAAGGGAGGGAGCAAAGAGGGAGAGAAACACTGATGTATGAGAACAACATTAATGGGTTGCCAATAGCACATGCCTTGACGGGGGATCGAACCTGTGACCTAGGAATGTGCCCTGATGGGGAATCAAACCAGTGACCTTTTGTTTTGTGGGACAATGCCCAACCCACTGAGCTATGTCAGTTAGGGCTGTGTGCACTATTAAAAAACAAAAAGAGATTGTGCTTTCTTACTTCATGAAATAAATAGTTAACATCTTCCATCATTCCAAATTTCCCCTCAAATAAACCATTTTTAACCATTTGTTACCAACTTTTTTGCTTTTTAAAGCGTATGTTAACCTAAAAACAACAGGACCCTGTTATATTTAATAATTGCAGCTTCTTAGCAATGTGTCTTGGACATTTGCCCCGTACATATATGCAAATTCACCCCATCATTTCAGGAGTCGCACGCTGTGCCAGTGTGCCGAAGTGCCATAAGTGTGCCCAGCAAAACTTCGCTGCTGGAACTCTGAGGTATTTTCACATTTGGCTGTTACACGTCTGCTATCATAAACCTGTAACACGCACCCCCTTTGTGCCCTCGGGGGGTGACAGACACACTCAGGAGCTGGGTCAACGGGCACAGAGGCTTTAAGTTTTGTCTGACTTTATCAAATTGCCCTTCTGAAGCCGCATCCGCTTATGCTCCCTCCAACAGCGTCTGAGAGTGGGGCCCGCACACACACTGCCTGGCAGATGTCATCACACTTTCACAGCTTTATTTACAAGGCTTTCGCCCCCCGGTTCAGAAGCCGGTGACTTCCTGGCGCCATCTTGACTGTGTGCTTTCATTCTTATATTTACAAGTGGGCGTATGTGCTTGCATGTGAATGTGTGTGCACACGTGCACGTGTGTGCACACATGTCTGTGTTACGTACACGCTGAGTCATTTGGATGACCGCTATAAATTCTCTGCCTCTGCATGACCTTGTTACCTTCTCACACTGGATTTTTCATCATAATCACATTGGCAGAACATATGTGTGAAGGTTTTGTGGTCGGCCAAGCAGAGCGGCGCCGAGGTCACCTTGACGAAGACCAGAGGAGGGGTGCTGACCTCCAGCAAGACCCTGCCCTGCCCCGCAGTAACAGGATGGCCCTCCCCTGGGGCAGGACAAATGGTGGGGTTCTGTCCCTCCTTGTAGGAATGGCTAGTAGTTCATTAGCAGCAAGTATAGTAGAGAAAAACACAGTGTAGACTGTTTTATTACAAGTTACTTTTTGTTTTTATTTTGGGGTGAACTTTCACATTTTTAGGATCATCAAAGTACCGTAAGTCCTCACTTACCATCTTCCATAAGGTCTGTAACTTTGAGAGGAATGACCTGTAATGAAAGTAGTTTTACCATAGGCTGACCGATATCAACAAGAGTGAAGTTTCTATGGCATCTCGTCAATGCGATAACTTAACGACATTAAACAAAACGATGTCATTCGACGGCCTGCTGTAATGCTTTAGAGGTAAAAGTGGGTTCCTTGCTGAAGAAAAAGAAATAATTACAACAACCGTAACTCCAAAGAGGAATCATTGTTCTCAAAATCAAAGGAATCAAGTTTACAAGTTAAATATAAAAACAATATAAATATTTGCAAGAGAATTTTAAGCCCAACATTGCTGGTTTCGTTTTAACGAGATAGTATCATCCATCTCATGGAGTTTACATTGTTAATTTGAAAGGTATTAGTGTAGTTTGTTTTGTTTCATTTATAAATCACTTTGGTTATAGTTACATATGAGCTATACATGTAATGTATTTATGGATACACTAGTGTTGTTACACTGTAAGTAACATAAAAATGACTCAACAAAACTTGAAAGTTCACACAACTTTTCCTTTAAGGGGATCCATGTATCCGAGTTTGAGAAACAGTGGTTTAAGGAAAACCGAGCTGAACGTTGGACCTTGCAGGGTTGCTGTCTCGGGTGGCAAGGTGGAAGTCTGTCTGAGCGGGTGGTAGGGGCCGGGCGGGGGGGGTGAGGTTCTTGGTTGTTGCTCAGCTGTGCCTCTGCATGATTTCTTTCTCTCACAAGATGGGGCCCCAGTGCTGTTGGCAGTCGGGGAGGAGGCCCAGCCCAGAGGCCAGGCACCAGCAACAGCTGGCGGGGACATGACAGGATTCTGGGATCATCCTGCTCCATCCTGACCACAGAAGGGCTATGAAAAGAAACTGAGGCAGGAGGCCGGAGCACAGCAGTGGGGTGGGAAGATGTTGTCACAGGGAAGAGGGTAGTGACTTGGGGTCATTCTAGCCTCAGACTTGACCCAAGAGCTCCCTGGAGATCTGGCCTGTGGAGGAAGACGACCCCCACCCAAGAACCCCCGCCTTGGTTCGCAGGGGTCAGTCCCAGGGATGATGCAGGAGTCACAGGACCGGCAGGGGACAGTGTCTGGCCATGCTACCCTCACTGGACACGTGGGCTGTTTTTCACTTGCCGTGACTAAGAAATAACAGCATATTATCTCTTAGAATTTTCCAGGCCCCAAAAATCTTCTCGTTAGGGAGTAGGACTTTGGGCTTCTAATGAAATGCTTGTTCTAGATTTAATTACGTAGATTCAAATTTTTGGCCTTTCCCGCAGGCAAGCTGCCCAGCGTGAGGCCACCCGCGCTCCGCGTGCCCGCCTCTGGGGCCGACAGCTGCCGTCGTCTCGTCTTGAACTGGGGCATTTTGTTTGCTTTCGCTCCAACTCAGAAGGTGGCGTTGGTGTTCTTGGGCTACCCTGACCGATTTCCAGTTCCTGCCAAAAATAGCTTTGAAACGTCTATGACTGAACAGGTACAGTCTCAAAGCCCGACCATCTGTTTTTATTTTCCAAGTTTCACACTGCTGGAAGTTAAAAATCACCAGAAAGCACAAACTATGTTAGCTTTGCTCTCCCCCCAAGTGAATTACTTCCCTGAGGAATAAACTCCTAGACTTCCTTCTGGAGTGAACCTAAGACCTTCCCCTACTTCCTGCCAACCCAGGAGCAAATGCCTTGGTGCTGCAAATAAAGGTGAGTGCACCATGGTCCTGGATGGATGACAGTCTGAGGGGAGACCCCCACCCCGGGGGATGTGCAGGGAAATGCACTCTCCTCCTACGTTGCTGGAAGGAGTTCAGATCGGAGGGGAGCTGGCCATTTCCACCAAAATCACAAAGGCACGTATCTCTTTTGACCCAATAATCTTACCTGTGGGAATCTACCCAACATCTCTACATGCACACAGGAGAAAGGATGTCATGTCCGAGATCATTCATTGCAGCATTTTTTAATAACGGTGACAAATTGGAAAGAAGCCAAATTCCCATTAACAGAGGAGTAGGTTAGCACATTTACAGAACTTCTCTGCTATGGAATATTATTTATCTGCAAAACCGCCCCACCAAGAGACTCTCTAGGTGTGAAAGGCAGAATAACAGCCCCCCCCCCAAACATTCACATCCTCATCCCTCGACGGAGGTCCCTCTGCATGGCAAAGGGACCATGCAGATGGGGAAAACACCCCAGACCACCCAGGTGGGACCAGTATCACCATACAGGAGCTTCATGGATGCAAGAGGCAAAAGACAGGAGAAGCTGTGATGATGAAAGTGGGGGTCTGGCTGCAGTTTCGAAGGTGGAGGGAGGACCCAGGGGCCAAGGATTGTGGGTGCATGCCCTCAGAAGCTGAAAAGACAAGGAAATGGATTCTCCTCTAGCTTCTAGAAGGCAAGGCAGCCCTGCCGACCTATTAATTTTAGCCCAGTGAAACCCACTGTGGATCTTGGACTTACAGAACTGTAAGATAATGAATTTATATTGTTCTAAGCTTCTAAATTTGTGGTCATTTGTTACAGCAGCCATAGGAAATGAATATACTAAGGAATGATAGACTGTTCAGTTAAAAAATAAAGAAGAAAAGAAAGACAGAAGGAGGAGAGGAAGAGAGAGGGAAGAAGAGAGAGAGCGAAGCCAGGTGAGCTCCGTCAGAGACAGGCTTGGTGGCCACGAGGCACCCAGGTCCTGACTCATTTACTGACCGCGTGACGAAGGGCCGGTAACTGAACCTCCCCGGTCCTGGGTTCCTCATCTGTGAAGCGGAGTCAGTAATTTACTTACCGCCCTGGGCTGTTGTGAAGGTTAAATTAGCTAATACATGAAAGTTCTGAGGACCCTGCTTCCATGTGTGGGCACTTTGTAAATGTTAGCCGGCATCGGAACTGCAGGATAGCTTCTGTGTAAAAATGGCAGTAAGGGTGTCTGCTTTTCACTTGTACTGGCTCACAGAAACTCTTGAAAGATGTATGGGAAACAAAGGGAGAGTGTGTAGGGATGGGGTGATGGAGGAGCTGAAGGGGCTCCTCACTGCACATGTCATAAATGGTGAGTATATATATGCATTTCAAAATATGTATATGCATTTGAATATACAGTTAAACCACGTGAATGTGTGACTTACTCAAACATATTCACACATAAGCATATCTGCAATGCCTTCTGGGAGTTCTCAGCGTTGCTCGGGTGAAGGGCGGCCCTTCCTCACACCAGGCCTCTTCTCCACGAGATGCCTGGGAGGCAGGAGCCCGCGCTCACCTGCAGGACTTGGCTCATCGCAGACACCTGGGCATCCTCTCTCTCCGTTGTTTCTGTTCTCACTTTTAACTTTGATGGGACCGTCCTGGCTCACATACTTCGACTCACGTCCTTTCAGGGCAGATTGGCGAGGCTTCTGTGCCACAAAAATAAGCAAATGTGCAAATACGAACAATAACTTCCATTTCTTGAGCTGCTCTTAAAGGCCAGACAGTGTGAGGGTGCTTTATACTCACCCACTGGGATAGTCACAATAGCCCCAAATTTGAGACCCAGCCAGGCTGAGTAGCCGCCCTGAGTTGGACAGCTGGTCAGCAGAGAGCTGGGATTCGCGGCGGGGTCTGCCTGACTCCAGTCCCCATGCGCCACACGCAGCTCGGTGCCTGGCGGGAGAAGCCGCCCGCCCTCCCTGCCATGGACCCACCCGCCTCTTCCTCACCCCGCCCTGCACAGGCAGATGGTGGCCCAGCCTCACATACCTCCTACCCCACCCTCACCCACAGAGGGCAGGTCCTGTGGATTTCCAGGGTGTCCCTGTTCATAAGCATGCTGATTCGTTTCGCGGTGGTGCCCTCAAAGTTAGCCAAGGGGAAAGTGGCTTCGTCAGGGTGTATCGGCTTCCTTCTGCTGCTGTAACAAACTGGCACAAACTTAGTGGACTAAACAACATGCATGTATCATCTTACACTTCTGGAGTAGAGAATCTGCAGTGGATCTTCCGGGCTCAGGTCAAGGTGTCGGCAGGGCTGATTCCTCCTGGAGGCTCCAGGGCAGAGTCGACTTCCTTGTCCGTTCCAGCTTCCTGGGGCTTCCCACATTCACTGGCTCCCGGCCCCTTCCTCCACCTTCACACCAGCCACCTCGGGTTCCGTCCCCACACTGCTAAGGACCCTTGTGATTCATCCAGGATCGTCTTCCTATGTGAAGGTCAGTTTAGCAATCTCAGTTCTGCCTGCAGCCTGAATTCCCCTTGGCCAGGTGATGTCACATGTTCGCAGCCTGTAGGAATTAGGATGTAGGCATCTTTGGGGGTCGTTACTTTGCCGACACGCAGAGTCCCTGGGGGACTGGAACAAGTTAGGCTGTTCCCTACTCAGGATCTCTGGGGTTCTCTGCTAGGACCGCGCCTCCGTCCCCTGCTTGGCTCCCTCTCCTGTCCCCGGGCCCTGCTCCCGGAGGGCTCCTCCCAGCTGCCCGTCCCAGGGGGGCTCCCCCTGCATCACCTTCCCTGGACCACACACTCTGCAGGTAGCAACCCGTCCATCTCTGAGCAGACCACCCTGGTCTGCAAAACCGATGACAACATATATGTCACATTCTAACTTTCCCAAATATCCTCCGTCACCTCGTTTCAAGTTCCTTAGGCCACCCTCCCGTCTCCTGGCCGGGGACGTCAGGCAGCGTTTCATCCCACCCTGTCCGCCCACCAGCTGGCACGCTGCTGCCTCAGCTCAGGCTCTGTCACCTGCCGTGTATCGTCTCATGTGTCTTTCCCATTCTATTATTACCGTTGAGACCGGAGCTGGGAAGCTACAGATGTTAAACAAACCAATAAACATCTGTTTTAATGTTACCAAGTAAACAGTGTTGTTATTATAGGACAGCACTCTTCCTACTAACTTCTTTCTCTCTTTCAGGGTCTCATAGAAAATTTCACATTTAAATTATTCCCTTTCATTCTGTTTTTCCCACTGCCCAACATTTTCTCGCAGGACAAAATATGCTATCATTTACCCTAAGATAAGTCAATCCGATTGCCTCAGTAAGAAAAAGAGATTTAACAGCAGCAGCAAAGGATCAACAAGCGCATGGGAGGTGATTAATGCCTGGCTGTGCCCTGTCATATGCTCTAGGGGTGCACTAGTCCCTTTGTCTTCCCACTGACACATCTCGCAATTGATAAGCTTTCAATAAATCTGTATTTCTGTTTTTGAGGGCAGCACTGTTCAGACTGCAATACCCTTTTTAATACTGTTTTCTGGAATACCCTGGTGCAGTTTTTCAAAGCACATTTTTAAAAAGTGTATAATGCAAACTTCTATTCTTATCACTTTTGAAGTGGCACACCTCCTTTTCTAAGTTGTTTTTAATGTTTTTGTATTTATAAAAAATATATGATGTACACGTCAAGCAGTTGGTCTAACATATGTGCATATGTTAATAGAACCTCGAACTGTCTATTACATTCAACACATACATGCTGATGAAGGAATAACTTTTTTTGGTGTTTTTGGTGGATTCTAGTGGTTGGCTAATTAAATTTTTATTCCCCTCCCTTGTACGTTATCAGGGAGCTGCAAATCAAAACAACCGTGGGATGCCACTGCACACCTATGAGAACGACCCAAATCCAAAACACGGATACCACCAGGTGCTGGTGAGGACGTGGAGTGACAGGAACTCCCCTTCGCTGCCGGTGGGAATGCAGGCAAAAATGGTGCAGCCACTTTGGAAGACAAGTTAGGCGGTTTCTCACAAAACTAAACAGCATCTTACCATACAACCCAGTAATTGTGCTCCTTTGGTATTTACCCAACAGAGCTGGAGACTTATGTCTACACGAAAACCTGCACACAATGTTTATAGCAGCTTAAGTCATAATTGCCCAAACTTGGGAACAGCCAAAACGTCCTTGAGTGGGTGAATGGGTAAACCGTGGTCCATCCAGACGGTGGAATGTCATTCGGTGCTAAAAGGAAGTGAGTTATTGTCATGAAATTATGTGATGGAATCTGAAATGCATACTATTAAGTCAAAGAAGCCAATCTGAAGTGGCTTCCACCTATAGGACGTTCTGGAAAAGGCAAAACTATGACAACAATAAAAAGATGAGTAGTTTCTAGGGGGCGTGAGGGAGGGGGGAGTGGGCAGAGCGCAGAGGATTTTTCTGGCCGTGTAAGTCCTTCGTGTCACACTCTGATGGTGGCTATATGTCACTATACGCTTGCCCAAAGCCGTGGAATGGACGGCACCAGGAGTGAACCCCAGTGTCAACTATGGACTCCGGGCGATTATAATGTGTCAACACAGGTTCATCCCTGGTCAAAAATGTATCACTCTGATGTTGGTAATAGAGCATCTATGCAAATGTGGGGCAGGGAGATGTGGGAAATTTCTGTAGCCTCCTGTCAATTATACTGTGAACCTAAAACTGCTCTAAAAAAAATAAAGTCATACATATAACAAAAATTCCATTCCTAAGGGTGTTCTGTCTCTCCCACATACCAACGACAGAGGCTAGAAAAGTCGCACCCTGGGCACCCCTGCTCCGCACACGTCCTGTGGCCTCTTCACGCGTCTTCTGGGTTGGGCTCCAAGGGTTCATCTGGCCCGAGGCTCGGATGGATCCTTCTCAATCCCAGCAGGGAGCACGGCACCCTGGGAGTGAGTGAAGCATGGGTGCAGGAATGAAGGAATAACTTCGTAGGCAAGGGCTGCTTTATAATAAGCGACAAGAAGATGGATGAAGGGGCCGGAATGCCTGGGCTTGCTCCAAGGCCCAAGGAGCAGCAAGCTTCCAGGTCCTGGGATCCAGATCAAAGCCCTATCCAGGTCCCGTGGCTAGAGTTGCTGTGTGTCTTGGCGGGGACACTTCCCCGCAGAGGGCAGGCAAGGAATCCGGGAGGTGCGTCCTTTTCTAGCAGCAGGGTGCATTCTAAATCCAGTTGCACGATGCCCTCCATAAGACTGAGGCCTGGCACCAGCTGGAAGGCCAGGGGCACTGGGGCTGTGGGTTATGCTGCCACAGCGCCCCCTACTGTCAGTTCAGCCCTACTGTCAGTGTGAGTGTGAGTGGGGAGGTGTCAGACCAGTGAGACAGACCCTCTGCCCCCAAATGCCGGGTCCCTTGAGAGCTCAGCCTGCAGTCCTGCTTAGCTCATGCTCAGCTAACCGTCAGCAGGTACAGGAAGACTAGGACCCCAGGTTAGGACTCAAGGCATTTAGTTGCATCCAGTTTTGCTAAAAAAAATAGAAGAAAATGCCTCTTATTGATGCAGTGCTTATGACAAGGGCAGTGAATGTCCACATCACCTTCCTGACACTCAAGACTATGGACCGCGTGTGCAAAGAGACAAGAGGTGGGCGTCAGAATTTCTACTGCCCCCGGCTCCCGGGTCGGGGTGCCACTTTGTGTCCAGCGCCCTGTGTTTCTGGGCCTGTGTGAGCGGAGGTGGCCCAGGGAGGGCTGGATCACTGCCAGCTTCGCCTGATGTTGAAGGCGTGGGTGGACACACTAGTCGTGGCAGGGGAGGAGTTCCCTCGTCTGGAGTCTGCATCTCGGAACCCAGGGGTCTGTCCTGCTCGGAGTCAGCCGGTTCCAGCACAGAAATCACCGAGAGGCCTTTCCCTCCCTGTCTGAGGCAAGTTGCTTTGGTGCGACTTCCCTGCTGGTTCTCTGTGCACTCACAGCACGTATGTAGGGGAGCTGCCGGGCTGCATCACCCAGTGGCTGATGCTCGGTGCCAGGGCGGGGGGGTTTCTGTCTTCGGCCTGTGGACCGCTGCACCTCCCGCCTCACACTGAGACCCTCAATCCCCTTTTCATAGGATCCAGAGGTGTCTCCACTGGCTGACGGCTTAAGCAAGAGCGAGAGCTTGCCATCTTTATCTAACGATGCTTGTACAAGGATGCAAGTATTTTATTGCGTTCCCCTGCTCTTACAAGAATTAGAGGCAACTGAGCCCTGGCCGGGTGGCTCAGTTGGTTAGCGTGTCATCCTATACGCCAAAAGGGTTCAGTCCCAGGTCAGGGCATGTGGCTAGGTTGCGGGTTCAATCCCCGGTTGCGGCACGTAAGGGAGGCAACTGATCGATGTTTCTCTCTCACATCAAGGTTTTTCTCTCTCCCTTCTTCTCTCTCTAAAATCGATAAACATCTCCTTGGGTGAGGATTAGAAAGAAAGAATTAGAGGCAATTGAAAAATCAAGATGACATAAAACACAATGCAATACACAGTGTCTTATAGAGGTAATGTACTTAAGGCAAAAGCGGAAGCTGTTAGGCAGGAGGAAGCCGGTGTCGTACCCTGGAAAGGAGGGTCCCTGGGCCCCAGAGCCGCCACACGTGCCAGGGTGCTCTGTGGGGAAGGGAAAGCTGGGATGAAAGAAGGGGCACCGGGTGCTGGAAATGTGATGGGAGAATGGTATCTAAACGGTGAGCAAGAATTTTGCCATTTCTTAACTGTCCGAACCTGGAGTCAGATGTTTGCGCCTTCGGTGCCCGAGGGGTACGCTCTGAGCAGGGGCGAGGACGGCCACATGCCCGGCGGCTGAGCCTCTGGCTGCCCTCAGACCCTGTGGGAAATGCTAGGAGGAGAAGGAAGTCCTCTTCCAAGGTGGGCATTTGCAATACTGACTTGGTAAATTAAAAAAACATAAACAAATGTAAATGAAAGTAAAAAGACAGACCTCAGAGAAGTTTCTGGACTGGCTTGTAAACCCTTAGTCCTTGAAGAAGTGGACAAACACAATTTACTGATATATAATTGATCATTGTTTGCACATGCCTTAATTCTTTCCGTAAAGTATGAACCCGCCTTGGTTATTTCTCATGGCCCCTGGCTTAGGGGCGCCCTGTTGTCTCCCTTTTTTCGCTTTCTGTTATCCCCTCATATTCTATTAATACTGTCAGTCTTTCCATGAACACATCTTGATGCATTCCGGTTATTTGACCATGGCTCCATTTTACTTTGAAACAGACAAAAATCCTCTCTAGAAAGTGAACCCATGAGGCGGGTCCAGAAATTACCCAGCCATACAATTTGAAAAATAGAGACATTTATTGAAGAAGATACAAGAAACATTGTATACAGCGATGCCTGCGTCCCCTTCAAAGTAGGCACCTTGGGACTTCACACAGTTCTCCCCGTCGCCATCAGCTGCCCCATTGTATTTTCCTGAATCTCATCGATGGTTTAAAATTGCTTCCCTTTCAAAGGTAGTTTTAGCTTTGGAAAAAGCCAGAAGTCGCAAGCCGCCAAATCTGGGTTGCTGGGGGGCTGAGTCACCTGGGTGATTTGGTGTTTTCCCAAAAAACTGTGCATGAGACTTGATGCCTGAGTGGGAGCGTTGTTGTGATGAAGCTGCCAATCACCAGTTGCCCACAGCTGCTGCTTCTGAATCACCCAAATAGTTTCCGCGGAGGAATGTTCAAGCTTAACGCAAAATCCGATGCAGATTCATTGCTCTACTTGCTCAGTCATTTTGAATGTGATAGCCACACAGTACACAAGCTCACTCAACAGGGTCTATCTCCGGCCCCCACTGACTAGTACAGTGAAGTCATCATTGTTCACGCATGTGCATTCTAATCCACTCCCCTTGGCTTCCAGGTCACATCAATGTCGCACAAACTGTTCTCATTATATTGACAACGGTTGGGCTTTTTTTGGACACAGCTCATACATCATCTCAAGTCCTTGTTGATCCCTCCCCATCATGAACAGTAGCCTCAAAAAAACCCAGCCAACCAAGCAAAGGAACAACAACAACAAAAAAACCAACAAGAACAAAAGCCCCCAAGCACCACCCAAAACTTCTCAGTAAAAGGACCTTGCCAACCCTCTGTTTTCAAGAAGCAAGGCCCAGCCAGGGAAGGGATAGACACGTACCATGCTGCCCCCTGCTGGCCAAGAGCCCAAGTCTCCCCCACTTCTCTGCAATTCGTCTGCCATCTAGAAGCCAGAGGGGGTTGGGGGTGGGGGGAGTCTGCACCTCCAACAGCTAAAGGTAATGTCTTCTGCTCATAATAGAAGGTTGGACTGTAATCACGGAAGTTTCTTCAACCCACCCCAGGCCTTCTGGGGAGCCAATGAGCTCGCACAGCTGTCAACAGGACTTATCCTGGTGAAAAAGCCACCAGTGACACCTGCCTTCTATCGGCAGGCATTACCAGGCTACCTGTAATGTGCTCAGCGCCGTGCCGGGCCAGGCGGGGTCCTAGAAAGTCTGAGCCCAGCCCTTGTCCTTCAACAACTCACCGAGGGTTTCCTGACCTTCCACGGAGACATGCTTTCACCGACTGGGGGAAACTGGAGGACTGATGAGCCGTTAATGCCACGCTCCATAAAGTGGGGTGAGTGGAAAGAGAAGGAAAACGGGGACTTTGCTTCTTGGCCGGGGGCTCCCCACCTGTGTGAGCCACCGTTACTGAAGACAATGATGAACGCCTCTCCTCGCGTGGCCCCAGCCTAGACCCTGAACCCAAAGTGAGAAGCCCTGGGAGCCTCAGGGAATTTATGCCTCCCAAGCCCTATGAGCTGAAATCGTCCGCGGAAGCCTGGGAGGGGCCAAGGGGAGGGAACCTGAGCTGCTGCCACGGCTCCATCCGGTGGGCGGCGCCACCGGATGGAGCCACAGCTATGCTGTTGAACTTTCTGGTAGCCACATCGACAAAAAAGCTAAAAAATAAAGCAGGTAAAAATAATGTAATAGTATATTTTATGTAACTCCATATATCCAAAATACTACATTTTACGTTCTTTGCGCTGTCTTTGGAGGTCGGCGTGTGCTGTCTACCCACGGTGCGTCTCCGTCGGCCAGCCGTCTCACGCCGCCCCTGATTCTGACGGCCTCTCAGCTCCGTGCAGGCCTGGGCCTCGTCCTCCCCCTACCCTGACCTGGGAACTCAGCCACTCAGCCGAGGAGGAGCTGGTATGGAGAAAAATGCACAGAAAACCTGCGAGAGTCACATTCACATCTTTTTTCCAAAATCCACTCTCTATACATTGCATGAAACTTGACTCTCTGTCGAAAAAAGAAGTAAGCAGCTTTCCTTAGACCACACACTTGTCTCAGATCTGCCAGGCACGCTAGCGTCCATTATTTATCCAGGAAGATAATGCGTTAGAGTGTGGGCCAGCGTGGGGACCCTCATTCTGGAACCAGCCCTGTGACTTCGGCAAGTGGCCGCTCCTGGCTGGTTCGGACACCTGTGCTTTGAGCTTGGTCTCCCCAAACACGTTCTGTGCTGCTTCTTTGCTGACATAGTAAAAGTGTTAGATTGAAGAAAAGAGTCTATTGATAAAAAGTTTGTAAAAACTCTGTCTTTAAATTTTCCATTTCTTCCAGGACACCTCAGATCCAGGGATGTGCTAATATGAATGTCTCTGCATAGAGTGGCCCCGGTGCCACCCAGCCTGGCACTTCTTTTCCCTCGAGCACCTCTTTCTATCTTCAGGGGCGGTAGGTGCCATGGGACAGCGTGATGGGGGCTGGACCAGAGGTCCTCTGACTTGGCTAACACGTTATGACCGCAGGGGCTTTTTACGGGGGGGTGATTTAGATTTCTAGGCAAAGAGATGCCCAGGGGTTTTAGGTTCCTAGGACATCATAACAAATCACCGCAAACTTGGTGCTCCTGACCAGGAAACTCAGCCACTCAGCTGTATTCATACCACTCTGGGGCCAGGGGCCTGAAATCGAGATGTGGGCGGGGCAGGTTCCCTCTGGAGGCGCTGATGGAGGCTCCGTCCCAGGCCTGTCTCCCAGCCTTGGGGGAGCTGCAGCCCTCAGGGCTCCTTGGACTGTAGGCACATCCCTCCAGTCTCTGTCCCCGTCTTGACATCGCTGTCTCTCCGTGTGTCTCCTCTTCGACAAGGGACACCAGTCATAGGATTCAGGGCCCAGATGATCCAGGATGATCTCAGCTTCAGGCCCTTAACCTATTACACCTGCGAAGACCCTGCTTCCAAATGACGTCACTTGCTGAGGTTTTGGGTGGATGTGAATTTGGAGGGATACCATTCCCTACACCAGGAGGGCAAGTGTGTCCCCATGTCTCAAGGGCAGGAAGCAGGCGGCAGCCTCCTTTCTCAACCCACTTCTCTGGTCGGAGGGATTCTGGACACTGACGGCCTTAGGCCGAGATCAACAGTCCCTGGGCTAAGAGGACGGACTCACCTGGTTAGGCCAAAGCAGTTGAGGCCATGCCTGCGGCTTGGGGAGGTCCATCCCTCTCAAACCCGGGGCCCTGTTATGCTGTCCTGTTTCAGGAACTCACAGAACTTCTGCAAAGTTCACGACACACGTATCCTGTGCTGCAGGAACCTGAGACAGAGGCTGACACCCCCCAGCCCAAGCAGGCACGTGACCACTGTGGCCTGAGAAATCTCCCTGTCACTGGGTCACAGAACAGTGACATGAGGGTGGGGGAGAAGGACCACAGAGATACTGGCAGAGGTGAGGTCAGGTCAGGGCAGGAGTGTCCTGGGGCTGCCAGACCAAAGCACCATTGATGGGGGGCTTGAACAGCAGAAAGTTATTGTCTCGCTGTCCGGAGGTCGGAGGGCCAAGGTCAAGGTGTCGTCCGGGCCATGTTCGCTCCAAGGGCTCTAGGCAAGGATGCCTGGCCTCAGTCCTAGCTGCTGGTGTTTCTGGCAACCCTTGGCATTCTTTGGCTTGTGACTGCCTCACTCCAGTTTCTGCCTGTGTCTTCCCAAGGCCTCTCTCTGTGTGTCTGCCTGCGCTCTTCTTATAAGGACACCAGTCCTTAGATTTAGAGAACACCCTACTCCAGCCTGACCTCATCTCACCTTGATGACATTTGCCAAGACCCTATTTCCAAATACAGTCCCATCCACAGGGACTGGGGGGTAGGACTTAGATGTATCCTTTCGGGGCACACAATGCACCCCGCACCCACAGGGGAGAAGCCCCACACAGCAGGCAAGAGCAGCATCAGACTTTGCCGCTCAGAAAGCTGGAGCCATTTGCAAAAACAAGCAAGTTTCCCCAGGGAACGTGGAGCTGCGAGAACCCTGCCAGCAGCTCCAGGGAATAGCTGTGAAACCTCAGGAATGTGGAGCCCCAAACTTCCTTAACTTGAGACAGTGAGAAATCCCAAAGCAAAACCATCCCAGCACAATGCCCCGAGCTAGAGGTGTCTTCTCCCTGGTATCTCATGTCAGGCTTCAACACGTTTAGAATCTCAGCCACCACTTTTAACCCCTGCCAGTGCCGCAGGGCTGTGTGCCAATGGCTTGCCCAGGCCACCCACAGCTGGAGGCGCCTCTGCCTGGGTCTGGCTTTGCCCACCAACCATAGCTTTGGTCTAGCTGCTCCCCAGCATGCTCAGGGTGCCCCTGGTGACAGCCTGGCCTGACTGCAGCCGGAGAGGGGCCTTAAGCCAGGGGAGTGGCTGAGCTGGGCGTCCAGAGCCCATGGGTCTGAGTCGGGGCTCATGGGGGGACTGGTTAGTCGTGGCAGCATGGCCTCGGGGCCAACCTCATCCCAGCCCAGCTCTGCCTCTGCAGCTTCAGGAATATGGGAGAGGGCCTCAGCCTCGTGGTGGCTGGGTCGCCGCATCTACAAAGTGGGCCAGCAGGAGCCCCCCTCCGTGGGGCCCTGCTGGGGTGAAGCGGCACAGTGCCTGTACTGTACTAGCCTCAGGCTTGGCTCTCGACCATGATGCTATGACTTTTATTAGTCTTGGCCTCACTTTCCTCATTTGAATAGCAGTGAAATAAACTCAGGGTCCCTCCCAGGTGCGGCTGTTACCTGTCCCCGTTCCCAGGGCAGCGGGGTGCAGCCGCTTCAGCTCCCAGGCTCGGCTTCTCTCCAGTGCTGAAAGATCAGCTGAGGCATATTAAACACTTTGAGTTTATCTGAGCAAAAATTGATTGGAATGGGGCAGCGCCAAACCGGAAGTGGCAAGGAAAGACTCACGTAAAGTGGGAAGCAAAGGAGATGGTTGGATTGGCTGCGGCTGAAAGCCTACTTGGCTGTTTGTCATTGGTCGTCCTTCGCGGCTTGATTTTGTGACCTTGAGGCATTCGCGGGCTTAGGTTTTGGTTTGCTGACATAGGCCACCAGAGCATGGGGCCACCTGCACGTCGTGGCCGTCTTGTTTAATAAATTTAATGCCTGCTTGCTGGGACAGAAACCAGCGTTTCTTTTTTTCTCCAAATATGAAACTACTCTGTGCAGCCTCCTGAGGGCTGAGCCGGGCCTCACCGCTGGGGAGACCGTGCCCCTCGCTTGGCTCTGCTCACGCTGCCTCTTCTGCCTCCAGCCTGAACACGTACCAGGGAGGGCTGTCTTCTGTTTGACAAAAGGATTTCAGGCCCATGGGAGGAGCAGGGAGAATGTATCCTGGGGCCTTTCCCACACCGCGTAACCTCGGTTTGGGTGTGTCTATAGCACAGTGTGGTCTCTGTGTCTCTCACTTGACCAGGACGGGGCTCGGCCACCCTACAGCTGCGTGGTACTGGGCACTGGTCAATCAGAGGGACACTGGCCCTAGTATGGTGTAGGAGGAGGGCCCTAGGGACCCCCCTGAGCCAGGGCTTACCTCTTTAGGGAGGTCCCCAGGGGAGCACTTGAAGGGTCATGGGGAAGCAGCTAGACCCATAGTATTTCAGGGACAAGAAGCACAGTCCTGCCGGTGCGTCCAGCCGAGCCCCGTCTCCATCCTCAGCATCTGCCCTTCCCAAACTGGCACTGGGCCTCACAGTTCTTGGTGGCCCTATCACCCCTTCAACAGACCCCGTGGGGGCTCCCCACTTCCGAAGAGTAAGACCAGCTCTTATTTTGACTTTAGATTCCCACAGGCACTTTGCGGGCAGCACGTGTTGATAAACATAAAGACATAAAGTTGACGAAATGCGTTTCTGTTGGCTGAGCAGACAGCTCTGCAGGCACGGAGGGCGCCTGGCTCTGCGGTGGCTACTGCTGCCTAACCAGACAGTCTGGGGCACAGAGGCTCAGAGCAGCGCTTCTCATCACACAGTTTCTGTGGGCCAGGAGTCCAGGCGCAGCGTGTGCCTGAAATTTCTTCAGAGCTCAAGGTTACAGTCTAGGTGTTGGTTGGAGTCACGACCACCAGAAGGGTCGACTGGGACGCATCCGCCTGGACGCTCACTCAGCCCTGGTCACCGGGATTCTGTTCCCCTGGGGCCAGCTGTTCGCCCGAGGGACTCAGTTTCTCCCTGGCTATTGGCCAGAGGCTGCCCTGAGTTTCTTGCCACGTGGCCCGGGGCCTCCCCAGCTTGGCTGCTTGCTTCGTGACAGCATGCAGGCTGGGAAGGCGTAGAGGAGGAGCCCACGGGACAGAAATCAAGCTTAAAACCTAATCCTAGAAGTGACATCCTGTGACTCCTGCTGTATTGGGTTCATGAGGTCCAGCCCCACTCAAGGGGAAGGGATGACCCAGGACAGGAACACCGGGGCCACTGAGGGCCGTCTCGGGGCCTGCCACCCCGCCCACCCTGTGCATCAGGGTGGGGTTGGCCAGAGACAGCACGGACTGACGCTCCCCGGCTGTAACGGTGTCCCAGTCCGTATTTGGCGTGAGCTTCCTCTCACCTCAGGATGTCTGTCCTGTTGGTATCTCCACTTAACATCGGATAACGGAGGGACTTCGAGAAGGCGACTTTTCCACGTTGGCTAACGAGGGACAAAGCCTGACGCTGACCCAGAGCTCCCGCCACCATCATGGGGATCTAAATTCCCATTCGTTACTTTTCAGGGCTCCTCCCTACCCAATACAGTGGATTATTTTAAGTAGTAGAGCATTGTGCCAATGGTATCAAGGGCCCGTGACGGGAGGGTGAGAGCCACCCTGGCAAATCATTTTTGCAAACAGGCCTGCCTCACAAACAAGGTTTTTCTGTGGGGGAAAAAACCAAACAAACCAGGAAACAAAATTACACCAAAATTATGACCCCAACGTTAGGAGAAGAACAAATGCATTTCCCCTCCCCCCGCAACAACAGACGCTCATGCTGCAGAAAAACGCATTTTTACGGACACACCAAAAACGCAGCAGTGGTTCTCTAGGGAGTAGGAAGGTGGGCTGACTTCTCTCCCTTTCCTTTTTTGAGAGATTTCAACTTGCTGGTTTGAGGAATGAATCCTTGCGGCTCGTCCTATGGCACTGAGCTAGAACCATGAGTGCGTGAAATCCCTGTCCTTTGTGTGAACGAGCTGAGGGGGGCTTCGGTGCCAGTTTACTACAGGAGGAGAGCGGCTGAACTAACTCTCCCCAGGGCACACCTAAAAGTTCCCAAGATACCCAAGCTTATCTAGGATCACTTACACGCAGGTAGAAATGGCTCTTTGAAAAGCCTTTCTACCGCTGTGTCCACAGAAGCTCTTAGTTAAAATGTAAATTATTAACACATTCTTATAGAAACAGACAGGGTAGACCCGACAGTGCTATATCACAGTTACCTACACCATATTACTTTGCAGCTGCCTGATTTATTTACAAAGTATAAAGGCTGTGAAAGTCAAGGGAGGCAGGCCGGCCAACACCGCATTTGCACGGCAGCTTTGCAGATTAGAAAGTAAATGGCATGGCTCATATTTCAAAGAGTTTTCTTAACACCTATTGTCCACTTGCCCAAGGAATCTTGTAGGTTTAGGAAGAAAGGTTTTTTGTGTTTTTCTTTTTTTCTGAGAACTGAAAATCTGGTACATAGATCAGACCTCTTCCCAAACCCAGGCTGCAGGTCCCCTTCTGCCCCTTGGTGACTGTATAGAAGTCCTTCTCCTTTAAGGTAGGTTGTCGCCTCTCCAGGCTGTGCAGATAATCCACCAGAGTTAAGTGTCACAGGAGTGGCACAGAATAGTCCAAGGACGTCATTGCCCTTCTTTGGTTGCTAGGCAACACCTCCTTCGCAGAGATGGACAAAACAGGTTGGGGGAGATACCAGAAAAGAAACCTTCGTGTTCCAAGTCAGCCCCACTGTCCCCTGGAAGGAGATAAGACAGGGGAGCCTCTCTCGGGGCCACCCACTCAAGAGGCATTATTGTCTCTCTTCTCCCGAGTCCTCGATTCAATGGAATGAACCTCGAAGCCCCTGGGTGTGGCCGGTGTGCATTACCAGGAGTGATCCCTAGAGGAATTCTGCTGCCTCATCATCCGCCATCACCTCATCACTGCCCTACCAAGAGTGTGTGTTTTGGGGCGGGGTGGCTTACGGGCTCCATCCGTTTACCGGACACCACTGTGAGAAATGTCGCTCAGCCACAAGGAGGCTCATGATCCCGAATAAGCGACTGTAGGTTTCAAACTCCTGCAGTGGCTGGCAGCTGGATGGGACGTTCTGTAGCCCCCTCCCCAGGCTTTGACTGTCAATTCACTGCACCTCTGAGGAGTCCCCAGAGCTGGAGGCAGTGCTGGAGACGGGGGCCGTGACCAGCTTCTGATCGGCACCTCTGCTTAGCACTGACTGCAGCCCTTGGCAGCCAGCCTTCCTGAGCATGCTTGCTTTTCCTCCCCCCCCCCGCCCCAAAAAAGGATATTTTTTCCTGGGAATCGGCCTAACAGAAATGCTTGCACCAAGACAGATGTAAAAGGTGTTTATGATCTCGGTGCATTAGCAACAACCACCACAGAAAAAGAGACAAGATGAAGACCATTAATAGAGAAATAATGCTATTTTGGTGTATCTGTGTAATAAAATACTACATGGGCATTAAAGAGAATGGGGCAGAGCCCTGACCGGGTGGCTCAGTGCGTCAGGGTATCGTCCCATACACCAAAATGTCGCCGGGTTTGACCCCCAGTCAGGACACATACTTAGGTCGTAGGTTTGATCCCCGGTGGGGCGCATATGGGAAGCAACCTCTCTCACATCAATGTTTCTCTCCCCCTTCCCCTTCCTCTCTCTCTCTAAAAGCAATAAATATATCCTTGGGTGAGGATTTTTTTAAAAGAAGAACGGTGTAGATAGATCTGTGTGTATGGACATGGGAAGAAGTCCTTGATATGTTACCAAAAGGGCCAAATTAAGTATAAGCACATTATAAAAAAAAAATCTGTGTGTGGGTAGGCATGTGTGTCTCTTATTCTTATGTCATGTATACACTGTGAACACTTAACACAAATTTGAACCATTAAGCTATAAACAGTGCTAATTTAATCTATTTAATGTATTCTGATTGTCTAAAAATAGAAAAATTGTCAACCCGTGCAAACTGGGCAGGACCTAAACATGGCTTGCACCTAACATGTGGGTGAAGCTTCTCTTAGACCCCTTCTGACTGATAGATATTCTTACAGCGTTTATTTGTTGAGGAAGTCTCACTGTTTGTCCTGGAGTGTTTCCTGCATTCTGGACTAGGCTGTTTGTGTCTTTAAGGTATTATTTAATGTGTCCCTCCATCTCCTACATTTCCTGTAAGATGGGTGAAGATCTGCAGTCCGGCTGAAATGTAGGTTGAATTCTTTTGACAAGACTACTTCACAGGAGGACTTGGGCATTCCCAAGGGCGGCCCCCCAAGAGGCCGGTGATGTCTGGCTGCCTCAGTTTGGGGCGTTGAGGTTGGTCCCTAGGTCCAGGGTCGTCAGCCTGTCCCCCTAAAGCCTTTCGGCCTTGGTTTCAGCAGCCACTTAGAATCATGACTTAGACCCACAGTGCCCTGGGCCCTGGCAAAATGGCGACTGCCTAAGCCTATCATTCCTTCTACATTTTTTGGCTAAAATTTTTCTACAAAAAATAATTTTAATGCATACTTGGTTACCTGAAATACTGTTTTTATAAGAAAGACCAGATACATGATTCATCCTGTCCTTTCTATCAATTTTCAGAATATGTTTTTGGTGTTCCGGTAACCTCCATAGATCTCCGATTATACACACAGATACATATGAATGTGTGTGCGTGTGCGTAAAACTTTGCATATCTTTATGCACTTAGGGGTTTTCATATATTTGGTGTGTTTCGCTCTGTGGCAGGAGTTATGCTTTTGGAGGATGAACTCACCCCTTCAGCGGACCTCAGTGGGCGCCCCTGCAACTGGCCCGCTGTGTCCTTTTGACACAACCTCAGTAGCTTTGACAGCTTCTTTACTTTGGGGCTCAAATGCCCCAGACTCATCATGTTGCTTCTTCCATTTCCCAGCAAGTTAACATTCCTCCAAGGAGCACCTGGTTCTTGGTAGTGGGAATGAGATTTAGCGACCACAGCCTGGGGCCCTCCTGGGGCAGCACTCGTTGCTAAGGGGCTGTCACTGCTTCCAGATCCTTTGCTGCTGTTGGAGGTCCCCGGATATTGGTGTGTAGGGTGGGAGGTGACCTGGACAGGAAAGGAGCAGGACTGGGCTCAGGAAGAGGTGGGCTGTGATGTGGCCTCCGTGACCCCCGTGCGAGTGCTCAAGCAGGGAGCTGTCCGAGTTGGTGCCCCCAGGCCAGACATTTATAGCCCTCGGCCACTCAGTCATGAGATGTGAGTTGCCCTGAGGCAATTCCCAGATGGGAATGACGGGGGACAGCTCAGAAACTGCCTTCTGATTTTTCGAATTCTCTCTCCGGCTGTGTCTAACATTCTGTTGGATTTGTCCACGGAGTTTTTAATTTCTATTACTTGACTTTTTACTTCTAGAAGCTCTACTCGTTTCCCTCAAGTCAGTTTCTTCCTTCTGTTTTAATAGACTCTCGTTTTATTCTCATATTTACAATTCTCTCTCTTATTTCTTTAAATATGTTAACTTTTTTAATAGTCACCATGATACACATTACTTCCCCAGGACTTACTTATTTTATAACTGGAAATATCTTTGACCATCTTTACCCATTTCACCCGCTCCCCCAAACCCCTCCTCTGCCAACCCCCACTCTCGTCTTTGTATCTGTGAGTATGGCTTATTCTTAGATTCCACAGATAAGTAAGATGATACAGTATTTGCCTTTCTCTGCCTGATTTATTTCACTAGTTATTCTAGCGCTGTCATCTGATAACTGCAACATCTGGGTCATTTTGAGTCCGATCACGTTGACTGTTTTGTCTCTTAAACACAGGTTACCCCCTGCCTTTTTTGTACGTCTTCTAAGCTCTGGTTGAATATCAGATACCATGTACTAATTGAAATGGACGTAAACAGCATTTCCTCCTGGAAATGGACATGCCTCCTCTTCTGCCAGGTCATCAGTGTGTGCGCGGGGAGGTTTGAATCAAAGCTGTTCAGGTGTTGACTTGGATTTGGGTTTTGTTGCTATTGTGAAGAACCTCTGGGGCACCGAAGGCTTCAGATTCCTTCATGGTGGCCTTCCAGTGGCTTGTGCACAGGGTGAGGGCTGGGGAGGGGGCCGCGTGCTCTCTCTGCCCTAAGTTTCCAGCTGCCCCTGCATGCCTGGCTCATGGAGGGGACCTCTGCATGCGTCTGCCTTTCCCCAGGGGAGATTGGTGCTGTTGGCATGTAGTGGTGCTGGCCGGGCTGAGTCGGGGGCAGGAGGACTCGCTGTCATCCTGGCCCAGTGTCGTCAGCCTAGAGCAGCCATGAGCCCTGGGGCGTGGAGGGCGAGGCTTCCTCACACTTCCAGCCGCTCCCCCACCCCCTGACCCAGGACAGCCAGACTCCGCTTTGCACGTGTGGGGCTTAGTGTGAGAATCTCCCTGCCACCCTGTTGTAGTGATCCTTCAGGGCACCATGGGACCCGGGGTCCAGGCCTGTTTGCCGCCCTCCACTCAGCCAGAGGGAAGTTTTCCCTCTGCTCTTTCCCACCTACGAGGTCTTGGGTGGAAGACATGGGGGCGGCGGCTTCCCCCACCCCTTCACAACCAAGGGCCCCCATCTTCCGGAAGGAGGGGCTGCTGTGCTCAGGAAGGTATCCACCTTCAGGGGAAGACCTTCAAAATTATGTGAAGGTAAAATGGAGAGATAAGCTGCATCGAGAAAGCACAGTTTATTAGCCTCTCACGGGGTGAAGTTTCCGGCTGGAGACAGAGGAGGACCCTGAGCACCAGCGCCTCGCTGAGGGGATGCACAGGATCACGTGGGATCCAGATCACCCTGCCACTCTCTTGCCCCCAAGTTCAGAGTGCTTGTTGAACATGCTTTTCATCTGCCACGTGCACAACCTGGAGGACTGCCGAGGACTCGGGGTGGGAGAGGTGCAGGCGTGGCCCAGTCCACACTGGGAGCAGCTGTAGGAGATTCCTGGTCAGCAGCAGGAAGGGGTGCCAGGGAAGATGGGTCTGCAGACCAGGGTGGGGCAGGAGGGCTGGACACATCCAGAGGACTGGTAGGAGGGTCCAAGAACACAGAAGGCTTGCAGCTCAAGGGCACGCAACAGCTGGCCTGCAGCTCACGGGCAGGCACGTGGAGGACAGGCAGGGGCTGGGCGAGCAGCAGCCAGCCTGGCAGCCTGTGGAGCAGCTGGTATGGCACATGCTGCTGTGGGAGTGGAGGGTGGTGTTGACTGCAGGCTCCTTCCCCGGCGGCCTTTATCCCTGGGCTGTGGTCATCCTGGCGTGACTGCTGACTCCCCGAGGCTGTTTGCACCGCGTTTCCCCAGCATCCTCCTTCCTGGGACGCACTGCCCCATGTCAGGTTGCCCATGAATAAGCTTGGCTTTGAGGCCCGGCTCCCCTTCTGTAAACAGGGTAGTCTGGTTTGACGACGTGGGCCTCGTGTGGTTTCCCCAGGTCATTGTCACGCACCGAGCACCCCTGGCTTGTCTCAGGGTACTGTGTCCTCTTAGCCATTTTGGTTTCATACCATCAGTGAAGGGGAGGCAATGGCATAGTTTGAACTTTTATTCTGCACGGGAAACATTAAAGCAGGAGTCTGCAAACTGAAGTCTGCAGTATGGGTCTGGTCTGCGCCCCTTTGCTAATGAGAGCTTCACTGGCCGCAGCCCCGTCCGCGTCTCCGCGGCCGCTGAGAGCTTTCGCACAAGCTTGCCGAGCACTTAGGGGAGAGGCTGTGCGACAGCAAAGCCTGAAATGCTCACTATCTGCCCTTTACAGACATTTGCCCAGAATCCACACAGAAATTAACTTGTTTATGCAACAAATGGTATATACCGTGTGCTGGCAGTGGAGACAGGCTGGCCTTGCCAGCCTTCCAGGGCAGTGAGTAAATGGGTGAATGGAGATGCCTTCCGTTCATGGTCCCATCTGTCTGGCCTTTGCTGTTCTCCTGCTCCTATGGTCATTCTTGGTCTGTTCCTGATGAGGGTTAAGGGATAAGTAGGGCACACAATGCTGCCTGTTCAGTCTAACTGGTGTCTTGACTAGGGGTCCACTGAGACTGCAGGCTCATCCTCCCCCACAGTCCTGAGGGTTTGCTCACAGGTGTCTTTTTGTTCTGTGCCTCCTCAATTGGGCCTTGAAACCTGAGTAGAATGAGAGATGTCTGAAATGGGCTTTGCGCTCCTCTCGGAGTCCATGGGGTCTTCTCGATGCCCAGGGTACCAGCCCCTACACCCAGATCAGCAGGCAAGCACACTTCTGTGCGGGCACCTCTCTCCCAGGGAAGCGAGGGCTGTGCTAGGTGTCAGCTGCTGGCCATCAGGGCTTCTGCTTGCCCTGCAACTCACCCTGAACCTGGATGGGCAGGGGGACAGGCGTGGGCAGGACCCCAAGTCTACTCAGGGTCCCTGCCTCCAGCATCCACGCCTGCTTCTCAGGCCCAGCCTTGGAGGGCTGTCTACTGTGGGGAGGGAGGGCCGCTGGGGTCGGGAAGGGAAGTGAGCAGGCAGGTGACTTCCCTCCCAGATCTTGTTGCTCGGCTACTCCGAACTTGGATTTGCAAGCGTGTCTTTATTGCCTGGCTTTCACCAGATGGAGCACCCACAGCCCAGATTTGGAGTCTCAGGAGCTCAGGGGAGGAAGGGAAACCAAACACACATTCCCGGCACAAACATTTTATTGATCATAACAATTGACTTTTGTCACATAGAAAGCAAGCCACCAGCCCTGCAGAGGAGGGTCCCGGGGGCCTGCACTCCACCCACGGTGAGGGGTTTGTGGGTCGTCTTTTCTCAAAAAGGGACGGGGGGCATGTTCAAATCTGCATTGGGCAGCACCTGTGTGTCCTCCGATGGGAGAGGGGTGGTCCTGGCACCAGTTGAAGGGCCCCAGGGACTCCCAGGAGAGGAGAACTGTGCTCAGGAGTGAGGGCAGCAGGCTGAGATCAAGCTGGTCAGCAGCTGGATGTCAGGGCCGCTGAGGCAGGGACTCAGCAGCAGGCCGGGCGGGAGCACGCGGGGCGGCAGAGCAGGGACACGCAGGAGGCCGGGCGGCAGCAGCTGGGCTGGCAGCAGGAGGGGGCACAGCAGGAGGAGACGGGCCCGCAGCAGGCGGGTCTGCACACGGGGCGGCAGATGAGGGACACGCAGGTGGAGGGTCTACAGCAGGGCGAAGGGCAGGGGGCGGCCCCAGAGCAGATGGGTACGCAGCACATGGGCCTGCAGCAGACGGGTGTGCAGCAGACAGGTGTGCAGCAGGCAGGTGTGCAGCAGACGGGTGTGCAGCAGACAGGTGTGCAGCAGGCGGGCGCACAGCAGGCCTGCTGGCAGGGGAAGGAGGTGCAGCAGGAGGGCTGGCAGCACGAGGATGTGCAGCAGGAGGGCTGGCAGCAGCTAGGGGCGCAGCAGGAGGGGACACAGCAGGAAGGTTGGCAGCAGCTGGGGGCGCAGCAGGAGGGGACACAGCAGGAGGGCGGGCAGCAGCTCTCTGGACAGTCCTCCGCCTGCCAGGAGGAGCCGGTGCAAGAGTCACTGGAACCAGGCAGGCAGGCGCGTCTGCCGTAGCTCAGGTCGCTGGAGCAGACGGACGGGGTGGAGGTGGCCATGGTGGGCGGTGGGGCTGGAGGTGAGCTGGGTGGTGTGTGTGAGTGTGTGAAGGTGTGTAAGTGAGTGAGGTGCTCGGTCTGTGGGCTTTTATACCCCTCCCTGGGTGTGCATGTTGCCCCAGCAGGAGGCTCCCACGCCCTCCCTTCCTTGTTGGTGTTTAGACTGGTTGCGGGAGAGCCCTCATTAGTGCTGGTTTATTTTCTGTAATTTGTTTTTACTCATTAAGCTTGTGAGTATGTTGCAGGACTCTGTTTTCCTGTATGTTCTTTTTTTGGCTGCAGAAAACTTGTGAAAAATATGAGGCAAGTATTTGCTGAGTGACTGCCGCGGGTTCTAGCGTCACATTCATGGGGGGACAGGAGTGAGGTAAATTCACGACCCCCTGCACCCTAACCATGCCCACGTGAGGATGCTGTGGGAGAGACGCCCAGCACCATTGTCTCTCCTAAACCATAAAGCACATGGGAGGACTGTTAAGAGGGCCAGATGTGAACAAAATCGTAAAACTTCACCAAAAACTGCACACAACGTATATCCACTGGGAACCCGAGGTAGTCACGGGCAAAAAACTCAGGACCATATAACCCTCCACTCTCCCCAGTCAATCCATCATTGGCGTCATTTCAATCAAAACCCAGAGGGAATTTTTTTGGTGTACAAAATGAAGATCTTGAACTGCCAGTAAATATTTGCAATATGCATGATAGGTGAAAGGTTAGTATGAAAATTAACGGGTCCTTACAACCCAAACAGGGTAAGATACAAAGCAATCCAATACAAAATTCAAATCATTTGAATCAACAACCATAGGCAAAGCTATTTGGTCTCATTAATAATTAAAATTTCTCAAATTAAAACAATGATGTCCCACCTGTAAGATCAGCTGAGATTTACAACGCGGATCGTGCCCAGTGCTGCCGGGCTTGGGGGCCTCTCTCTTAACCACCCTTAGCGGGGGTGTTTTCTGTCAGTGTGTGTGTGTGTGTGTGTGTGTGTGTGTGTGTGTGACAACACATAATACAAAATTTACCATTTTGACCATTTTAAAGTGTGTAATTCCACGGCACTTAGTACAGTCACAGCATTGTGCAACCAGGCCCACTCTCTAGTTCCAGAACATTCTCATCACTACAAAGGAAATCCTGTACTATTAAGCAGTCCCTTCCTGTGCCTGTCAATCACTGATCTGCTTTCTGTCTCTATGGATTTGCCCATTCTGCACATTTCATATAAAAGAAATCGTACAGTGTGTGGCCTTTGGTGTCCGGCTTCATTCATTCATTATAAAGTTTCAAAATTCATCATATTGTAGCACATGTCAATGCTTCATTCCTTCTTATGGATGAATAATATTCCATTGTGTGGTTGGACCGCATCTTGTTTACCCATTCATGCATCAGCTGATGGAGATTTGAACTGTTTCCACCTTTTGACTAACGTGAATAACTATACTATACACATTTGTTTGAACACCCCTTTTCATTTTGTATATACCCCTAGGAGTGGTATACTGGGTCACATGGCGACTCTGTGTTTAACTTCTGAGAGAGTGTCGGGCCGCTTTCTATACCAGCCTCATCATTTTACATCCTCAACAGCAAAGCATGAGGGCTCCAATTTCTCCGTGTGCTCAGTGACATGTTTGATTAATATTATTATAGGCACCCTAAGTGGATATGAAGGGGCATCTCACTGTGGTTTTGATTTGCATTTCCCTAAGAACCAATGATACTGGGCTTCCTTTCCTGTACTTGTTGGCGATTTGTATATCTTCTTTGAATAAATGTCTATTAAAACGCTTTGCCCATTTTTAGTTGGGTTGTTTGTTTTTTTGTTGTTGAGGTATAGGCATTCTTTATGTATTCTGAATACTGCTATGATTTGCAAATATTTTCTCCCATCCTGTGGGTTGTGTTTTCACTCTCTTGATGGTCCTTTGATGCATAAAACATTTTCATATTTATGAAGTCCAATTTAGCTATATTTTGTTGACTGCTTTTAGTATCATATCTAGAAACCATTGCAAAATCCAGGGTCATGCAAATTTACCCCTCTGTTTCCTTCTAAGAGTTTTACAGCGTTAGCTCTTACTGTTAGGTCTTTGATCCGTTTTAAGTTAATTTTTATATATGGCATAAGATAGGGTTCAACCTCATTCTTTTGTCTACGAATATCCAGTTGTCCCAGCACCATTTGTTGAAGAGGCTGTTCTTTCCCTGCTGAATGATCTTGATACCCTTGTTGAAAATCAATTGACCACAGACATATTAAGTTTATTTCTACACTCTCAATTTTATTCCCTTGATCTATACGTCTGTCTTTATGTGAGTTCCACGGTTGTGATTGCTGTAGCTTTGTGGTAAGCTTCACTTCTTCCTTTCTAATTGGATGCCTTTTGTTTCTTTTTCTTGCCTAACTTACCAGGCTAGGACTTCTGATACAATGTTTAATAGAAGGGGTGAAAGTAGTCATTCTTGCCTTGTTCCTGATCTGGGGGAGAAAGCTTTCAGTCTTTCACCGTTGAGCATGACATTGGTTGTGGGTTTTTCACGATGCCCTCTATTACACTGAGAAAGGGTCCCTTCTAGTCTTGTTTGTCCAGTGTTTTTATCATGAAAGAGTGTTGACTTTTGTCAGATGCTTTTCCTGCACCAATTGAAATGATTGTGTGTGTTTTTCCTCCTTTGTTCCATCACCATGGTGCATCACACTGGCTGTTTTGCATAGCTGTCATTCTTGCATTCCTGGGATAAATTCCGCTGGGCTGTGGTATGCAACCCTTTTAATATGCTGCTGGATGTGGCTTGACTGTGTCAAACTCTCAAGGTCCTGAGTAGTGATCTTTCCACCGCAGTTGCCACCAATTCCTCACGGCACATTGCCCGCCATTGCGGCTTCAACACCATGTGGCCTGCCGGCCCCACTAGGGACAACTTGCCCCAGAACCTGAGCCCGCTACCGATTCCTGTCTTAGTTTCCATCACCTGGTATATGAGTCAAAGTCACGTGCCCAGATGTAGAATATGTGTTGTCTTCAGGATACAAAGATGTCTGTCAGGCATTGTACCTACTTCTTCATGTCCTTTACGGGAAAGACATTACTAGTCTTTCCCATAAGACTAGTAATTTACTCTTCGGAGAAAATGTTGCAGCATGCCCCAGGGTAGTTTTAAAAATTTTACTCTTGTAATCAGGCCTCTGAATGTTTGCACGGTTTGTCTCCAACCTTCTGGAGCACCCATGTCTTATCAAGGACTCCAACATAGTAACCATTTCTTGCTCATGAGGGTCCAATAGTGTGATGTCTTTGATGTAGGGGACCACGGTGAGGTCCTACAAGATGTCCTGGAGGTTCGGTTCTGTTTTGAGCATATTACGTCCGAGGATGGGACAAAACCATTAATGGAGACCTTTTGTTTGATAGGCATGCAAACTTTTCATGAGCCTCTTCCATGATGAGGACAGAAGAGCACGCATTCACCAAATCAGTTGTTGCTTACCATGGCTTGAAGGAGCGCCAGGTAAACCGCTCTAGAAGACACAGCTCGTCTGCCACAGCAGAGGCAGTGGGGCTGCCGCTTGGCTGAGTCTGCAGTCCAGCCATCCCCCGGGATCCGTCTGGTTTTTACTGGGTCCAGACTGCAGATGTTATGAGAACTCCCACCTCTCCCCCGCCACACACGCACGCATGCACACACATCCTTTAGGCCTTTAAGGTGGCCCCAGTTGCTACCATTGCCTGCAGGTTGCAGTGCTGTTTTTGAATCACTATCTTGACTTGGGTCGGGGTGGGAGGTGGGGTGGGGGTGGGAGAGCAGTTTCAGAGCTTCTACCCCACCTCCCTCAATAGGACTGCTCCTTCCCCGAAGCCTAGTAATGAATGTTAGGAGTTGTAGCAACTGCCTAAGGATGTCCAATTTAATTATCCATCCAGAGACCCAGGGATGGCCACTGGGTTTGTCTGTGGGCCCAGTGGAATCACTCAGGGCCAGGCATAGTCAGGACTCCACTTACTACCCACATTCCCTGTGTCTCATTTAGACAGGGAGCCTGTAATGAGGTTTTAGGACTCTAGGATCCACTTTGACTTGAACCCTGTGTTCAGCAGCCCTAGAAATGCTGGGATATTGCTTTGTGCATGAATTCCGGAAGGGAGGGATTGGGAGAAGCATTACTAAGTGCAGTGGTCTTGATTGCAGGGTCCTTCCTTCTGGGGTTTACAATTTACACCAAGGAAATTGGCAAACACCATAAATCACGACCTTTTTTTGGAAGGCTAGCACATCACATATATATTCTTTAAAATCAGCAAAAAACAAAAACAGAAATCAAGCATGGATGATCAGAAAGGGGAGGGTGATCACCCTGATGGAAAGCCTTGATCTCTTGCCTACTTCCTGGCTCTGAGCCAGCCCTCAGACTGGAACACCTTGATTGCTTCCAGTATAAAGTTACCAATGGTTTAACAACCAGCTCGCAAAATTCTTGAATATTTACTATTCAAGTAAGTACAGGTCCGCTCCGGCGAGCCTGGCACACTGCCGTCAGGAATCTGATTGGCTGCCCAACACTCCCGCCTACCTCCCCGGGCAGTCGGTGTTCTGAAAACCACCCCCCACAGTGCCCTGCCAGACCCCTTCACCGAGGTCTGGCTTGCAGCCCAGTGCTTCCTCTTGTTTCCTTATTCCCCTAATGGTAGTAGCTTTTTTAAGTTTTAGGTTACCTTTCCATCGCTTTTTTTTTTAATACGACCAAAAATATGTGTATATTCTTCCCCTTTGTTACACAAAGGGGGGCGTATGATGCACACCGGTCTGCTCCTTGCATTTTTCACTCACCAACATATCCTGGGGATCACTCTGTAGGGCTCCTGAGACCTCCCCACGCCTTTCTGCAGCCGCGCAGAGCTCCGTGCGTGACCACCGCTGGCTTCTGCAGCCGGCGTCCTGCTGGCCGGCAGTTGTTTTTACTTTGCTACTGAGTTGTCCTGAGGAGTGTAGCGATGGGTGGGTATCACTGACAGACAGCATTGAATAATTTGACCCTGTGTCTTTGGGATCAATTCCTAGAATTTATTTTTATTATTTATTATTTCTCACCGGGCCATCATTAAGTTTGGTGGGCAGTCTCAAATTCCCCTCTGCATTGCTTCTTCCATTCTGCATTCCCATAGGTGGTGCTTGAGGATGGCTTTTTTGTTTTTTTAAAGATTTTATTTCTTTATTTTGAGAGAGAGGGGAAGGGAGGGAGAGGGGAGAGAAACATCCATGTGCTAGAGAAACATCAGTCTGTTGCCTCTTGCACGCTCCCAGCTGGGGACCTGGACTACAACCCAGGCATGCGCTCTGACCAGGAATCGAACTGGTGACTGTTTGGTTTGCACTATGACACGCAACCCACTGAGCCATAGCAGTCAGGGCCAGGATGCCTCTTGCACAGCTCTTCTAACCGTACGTGTCCAAAACCTTGTGGCTTTTTATCGATCCGATAGCTGGGGAATAGGTTGGCTTTCTTAAAAATTGACCTTTCTCTCAATATGAATTTGAGCGTGTTTTTGTACGTTCAAGGCCACTTGCATTGCTTTTTTCTGTAAGCTGCTGTTCCTGTCTCCTGCCCATGAAAAAAAAGTTGATTTGTTCATCTTTTTCTTCCTTGATTTTTGACAGCATTTAAATATTAGGAACATAGCACATTTTCTGTTGTCCAAGTGGTAGCTATTTTCTCCTCACTTTTTTTTGTCTTAAACCTTTTCTTATGGCGTTATTTTTATCACCCTATCTATCCACCTATTATCTATCTATCTATCTATCTATGCATTTTTATGTAGAACAGAGGGAACAAAAGATAGTTGAAAATTTTTACAGCTGACTGGTGTTTCTGTTTTCCACATTTTCGTTCAGCTTCTTTATTATATAATCCTGTCCTTTTTCTCAGTAGTTGGCTATAGTGAAAAAGAGTGAAAAAAATAAGTAATCACCCTGTGAATGGACAAATGCATGAAGTACTTTATACAGAGGCACGAGGCCTGTTCCTCGTTCCTAGTAGCGTCACCTTGGGGACCTAATTAGCTGCCGCGTGTTTCTCACACCTCATCTGTACAAGGGAGCAGTGGATGACCTCCGACCCCTCTCCCCACCTGCACCCCTCCCCGGCTGTCACCCCTCCCCTGCTCGGGCCTCTAACAGCCTTTGTATTACCGCTCTCAGGCTGCCAGAGCCACTCCCCACACATCTTAGCGAGTGCCCCCTTGCCCGGGGACTTCGTTCAGCCACAGGCAGGAGGCGGGACAAGCCTAGACTGACAGCTGTGAGCCCAGCTCAGACCGAGCCCAGAACTCGCCCTCTTCCCATCCCCTGACCTACTTGCCCTGTTCCTTTACAAGGTTCTCCGGAAAGCTCTTTCAGAGTCTACAACTTGTGCGTGAACCTTGTCTCCGGAGGGACTTCCGGGGACCCTCCAGCTCTGTAGATGCCCAGAGTCCGGTGCAGATGAGCCAGCGTTCTTATCATCATGGCCCTGTGCCCCCTCATTACCCACTACTCCTGCCTCTGCCCGCTGCACCCTTGCCTCCCTCTGTTGCCTTAGCTCAGGGAGTTGCCATCATGCCACTGCCTAACCCCTCCTTTCTTCTGCAGCTTCAGACTTCAGGGTTCAAATACCTTCACCTTCTTTTTAAAATCCTCCCCGATCCTCTTCGGCACCAGCTGGTACTGCCCCTCTGAATTCCTGTGTTTCCTATGCCCATCCAGGTGGCTCCCAGTACTGGCTGGTCTTGGTGTTTCATTTATTTCATGCGTATAAACCTGGTTTGTCCAACATAATATCACACACCAAATCAAGATAAACAATTCCTATAAGGACTCAAAGCCACATTTGAACACCTCTAAAATGGGGAGACAACTTCCAAAAGATACGTGTCTTAGTTTAGTTGACAGCTGCTACTTTTGCTGACAGGTGCATAAAATAATGGGACATCTTCCTGTAGATGAGAGCTTAGTCTTGATAAAATATGACCTGTCTATGACTTGGGTGTTTGCTCTAGTACTTTTCCCCAAAATGGCCCACTGTGAAGGAACATCTAACACCTTGTGATGTAAATTATCTGAAAGTTAAAATCAAGGAGCCTAAATTATTGTAGCATTGCCAGATCTCTTTTGGGGTTTCAAAAGCAAAAAAAGAGCCCTTTTTTTCAAAGCCAAAAAGCAGGACCTTATTTCAAATAGAAGAAGGGTATCTCAACAAAAAAAGCATTGAGCAACTACTTGTATGCAAGCACCATGCATTGAGCCAGAGATTCCAAATTAACAGGATGGTCCTGACTTCCTGGCATGTACAGCCCATTGGGGCTGACCTGGGTGGGCGTGGACGTGTTACATCAGCCTGGTTCTCTCTGTTACTGTGATGAAGCCTCAACCTCTCCTCCATCTCCTGCCCCCAAAATGTGCTATGTGCAGTCAAAGTTGTCTATAAGAGTAATGGAAACAAGAATGCTGTTTTTTATTAGAATGGGGTGCAGATAAGAATGCCCCCCTCTGCTGCATTTGGGATGTCAGGGGGGCCGGCGGAAAGGACAGAGCAGGGATCCAGCACAGGTGTGTCTGAGCCCCCAAATCCCTGGCTCCCTGCCTTCCAGTGGCGATGGGGCTTGGCGTCTCCAGCAGCCCTCTAAAGCCCCGGCAGCTCTTCCTGAGGGAGGCAGAAGGGTGTTCCACGTGTGACCTGTGACTCGTGTCCTGACGCTTGGTCAGTTCACAGAATGCAGCTGGGTGGGTCTGGCCAGAGGCTGAGTGTTCGTAGGGCGGCCACAAGGTCAGGATCAGTCCGTGAAGTCTCAGGAGGCTCCCTGGGCAAGTGGGGTCAAAGGCCCTGTGTGACCACCCTGTGGAGACCCAGCCTCCTCTAGCCAGGCAGGGCATTCAGGGCTGTCCCCTGAATGGTCCAGCAGTCACGAGAGCAGGACTAATTCCCCAGGAATGTAAATATTTGGGTTGAGGGTGACCGAGTTCATGCCAACACCAGTTATACTTGCAAAACAGGAAGAAAAAATAAAACACTTCTCTGATAAAATCAGTCCTGTTTTCTGTGGAAACACCTCCCTGCCCCCACCCTCAACATGGTTATCTTATCAGAGCTGGGAAAGGTTTTCCAAAGAAATCTCTCTCCCCTTTTGTCCTCCATCAACTGGCCACCTTACCCGCCTTAACTTGGTGTAAAGAAGGTTAGATCAAGAAGAAGCCCTAATTTATAGTAAAACAAAAGAAAATCAATCAAACAAAGAAAGAAACAAACAAACAAAAAACAGTCCCAGAGAAGCAGAGATCCGGCCTCTGTGTCACCCAGCTCCTTAGGGGACCCCACAGAACTTGGTGACCATCCCACTGCATGCAACCCCAGGTAAAGGGCTCTGGGGACAGATGAAGCCTTGTAACACCGCCTCAGCAGTTGACTCTTGTCCAGGGGTCCCCATCAGGGTCTTTATCATATGTCTCCTATGCCCTTATTTGGAACGGCACACCGGTGACTGGTCAAAATGTCCTCTAAACTTCAACCCAGGTAAATTCCGATCACATGATAAAGCCTCCTGTATAGAATCCAGTATCTCCTAGGAGCACTCACTTGCAAATAACATGCACCCTGACTACTCCAGGCCCCACATGAGGACAGTGGTCCAGTGATGCCACCAGGGGCCCTTGCTCTCTCCACCTTTCTCCTCTACCATCCTTAATGTTGGCTTTCATTCTCTAGATCATTGCTTTGTGATCACAAGATAGCTGCTGCCGCTCCGGGCATTGCTTCTGCGTTTCAAGGAGGAAGAAGAAATGGGAAAAGGAAGGGTACTACCTGGTTCAGGGAAGAAAAAGTTTTCTCAGAAGCCCCAGCAGATTTCTGCTCCGGCCTTGTTTCCCCAAAGTGTCGCGTGGCCACCCCTAGCTTCAAGTGTGTCTGAAAAAGTAAATGCCTTTAGCTGGATGCATGCCTGCCTGCATAACTGAGGCCCTGTCAGTCAGGACACAGGAGAATAGATATTATAAAGGCGTCTGCCCCCGTGAGTAAGTACGGAAAGCAGAGTCTCTGCCCAGTGGTGAGGTGTGTGCTTTAATAAGCAGTAAATTCAGTGTGGGGAGGGGGCGAGCACACACTCTCAAGCAGGATTTTCTTTGTGTCTTGAAAAAGTATAGGGTCTTACTGCTAAATGCTCCCACTCTTCAGAGACTGTCAGAATTTTAGGCTTAAAGACTTGACGCTGGTGCATTTCAGCAACGTGAAATTCTGCTCAGCTGACCTGGATTGCTCCCTGGGTTGGAACCAAGCACGACACTCTTCTGGGCAAAAGGGAGAGAGGGCCTGGCTCCAGACGGCGCGTCTTCTGGCCTGGGAGGTGGCCTCGATGCGAGGCGGGCCCGAGGGCACTCGCAGCTCACCCAGGTGCCCCCTGCTTAGCCCTGAGCTGGGTGGCGTTTTCAGTCCAGGTGCACTGGTTTTCTAACCGCAGTCAGTGGGGAAAGCCGACGCCCCTCATAACAGCATTCCGGATCCGACTGCCCTGACCCACTTCAAACTCCGAAGTAAACACCTGAATCTCAGGGGCGTCTATTGTTTGAAAAAAAAAAACACACAACAAAGAATGGCAAATATTGATACCGGTGACCCGGTGACGTGCCAGGCACTGCCCTGTAACGATCTCCACGCACACTAGAGGAAAACAGAGTCGTCACCTATCTTGGGTGAAGAGCTCTGTCAGCAGCCCCCCAAAGCCCCAGTTCACACCTGTACATGTCCCCCCTAAACAGGGCCTGCCTGTGACCAGAGTGCTGTCCAGGACTGCGATCCGTCGGCCGTGTCTCCGGGTGGCCTCTCCCGGTCTGTAGGCCCTGCCCCGTATACTTTTGTGGGCTCTCCTTGCTAAGGCCCCATCAGTCACAGCGCTTCTGTCGGGCCCGAGGCCCTCTCAAACCCCTGACCACTCAGCCCGGTGCAGAAAAGTCTGGCAGCTTCCTTAGCTCCTTCCCTCCCCTCAGGGCCAGACGGCTGCTTCCTTAGCTTGGCACACCTGTAAGGAAACCGTCGCTCAGACAGACCAAGGACCCGGGGTCTCTGTCCCACTGTCATTGATAGGAGGGAGACTAGGCCCCGAGCTCAAACTCTGAGGACAGTGGAGGTCCCAGCATGTCACTAAGTCAGCAGACAGAACACAGAACATGAGATGCATGTAGGGGGCAAAAAGCATGTTGTGGTGCTTTGTTCCCTAACTCACACTAACTGGGGCTCAGCTCCTGGTCCCCTGTGGGGCGGGGGTTGGGGGGAGGGTGGGAGCTGGGAAGGAAGGGCCTGACCGTGACTCGTCAGCGTCTCCCGGCGGTGGGCCAGGATCCCTCCGTCCGAATGAGTCTGCACGCTGACTTCTGCCCAGGTCAGCCTGGCACCTTCCAGGCGGAGAGCAGCTGCTGGGCCCAGATGCCAGCCCCTGCCGCCTCTGGCAACGCCATGGCCCCACCCTCCCCATGTCCCCTGACTTGGGTGCTAGCTCCGGCCTTAACTACCTGTCTCTGTCATCTCAGGCTCCAACTCCGGGCCCCTTATCCTGTGTGAGGGTCTGGGTTCTGAAACCAAGGCCTGGCCTGCTCCCTGGGGTAAAGAACTCCCAAGATTTGAGGCCACGTGGAGGCTGGGAAACAGCTGTGACGCAGAGGGAATCGCGGTCATATGGACATGCCGTGTCTGGCTGAAGAACTGGTGGTTACGGAGGGCCCACTGGCCCCTGGGTCCCCTCACAGGCAGGTGGGCAGTCCCTCTGGGGTGTGGGCCCTGGGCTCTGACCGCAGCCCCATCCTCCCTCTCCTGCTATCTTGTGACCCTCCCTGGCTCCACTTTTTATCGTCACGTATGAGGATGCCTGTGAGCCTTTCAACCCTGGAATAAGGTAGATAAGCAATCAACAGAGGCAAAGCCGAGTGCCCCACCAGAGGAAGGCCGAGCAGGTCACAGGCGGGCATCACACAACCCTCTCCCTGCCTGGAAAGTACACACGGGCCGCGGGCCCTCGGGCAGCCGCCCGGCATGGCTGTTTGTTTGGGCAGTTTGGTTATTTGTGTTGGTTCTCCAGTGGGGCATCACCTGGCCTGGTCACCATCCCAAACGCAGCGACAGAGACACTGACAGGCGGAGACACTGACACAGACAGAGAGAGAGACGGAGAGATGGAGAGAGGGAGCACATCTCTTTCTACTGCCCAGGGTGTGGAGGAAACAGTCCGGACTGGCCTTGCCGAGTGGCTTTGCTGGTGGCTCCAGCGCTGTCACCAGCCTGCAGCTCGCCCTGACTCACCTAGGAGGCCCAGTGTGGCCCCTGCACCCTTCCGCCTCCCCGGGTAGAAAAGGGGTGTTTTGTCTGGTCCGCACCTGGCTGAGTCACAGGGGGAAGGCCTTTTGAGGAAGAGGGAAACTGGGTTATTGTCAGCACAGCAGGGAGGCAGGAGGACTGTCAGGGATCTGAGTCCTCGGTGGCCCCGAGCACAGCCACCCACTGCACAGACACAGAAACAGAGGCCGGCTCTGCTCACGGCCTTGTCCCCTGCTCTTCTCCCACCTGTCTGGTGGGCCGTCCTTCCAGGCGCCCTTGGGGCTGCCGTCCTCTGTCTGGGCACAAAGGAGGGTGTCCCATGCGCTCCTCTTCTCCTTCCACACCCTTGCCAGACCTCCCAGCCTGGCCTCGATGTCCCCGTCACAGGCCGGCCGTCCTCTGGCTTCCCGCCACCCAGCCAGCCTGCTGGTCTGCCTGCTCCTGGGGAATCGGAGGTCCCAGCACCCGTGGGCCCTGAGACATTGCCGGGATGGATTTCAGCAGGGCGACCTCGGACAAGGAGAAGGGAAGCCCGAAGAGCCGCTGGCTCCATGGAGGCCTTCGCTGGCATTGCTAGCCAAACCGGGGCCTTGGTCCCACCTGCTTCTCCAGGTAATTTCCTCAGGAGAAACAGCCCATGTCCCCTGTCTGCAAGCCCCAGGCCCCAACAGCCTCTGGCTTCCGCTGCAGCTGCCCCCGCAGGGCCACCTGCAAACAGACAGCTGGTGATGTCGGCCTCTGTTCATAGATGACACTGATTATGACCCAGACCTCGTTCCCCTGAGAGGACAACAGCAAGTTGGGTGCCCAAAACCCCGGCTGGCATGAAGCCCCCCCAATCCAGAGGAACTTAGGTGGGGTTCAGAGAAGTCCCCTGAACCCAGGCAAGTGGACCTGCCTTAACTCCTCCTCCTCTTCTTCTTTTCAGAACGAGTGACTCTTATAGCTGAGTGAACAGATTTGTAAATTTTTGAGGACTTTAGCGACAGATGCTGTTAAAACATACACACAATAAACCTCTTTTGATAAGGAGAGAAATTCGCAGGATGCACTTGTCACAGTTCCACAAGGAAATGTAACACCGCTGTCTTGGGGGAGCGGCGGGGTTCCGGGTTGCGCGCCCTGCGAGGGGAATTACATGCGGTGCTCATGTGGAGGCTCTTCTGTCCTCCCTTTCTGTCCCTCTCTTCTGGGCCAGCTGAGTGAGCTGACAGCAGAGGTGATGGCCACCACTGTCATAGCGGGCGTTGGAAAGCCTTAGGCCCATCCCCAACTCCTTTCTGTCTCTCATGCCCCGAGCCAGTCAACCTTGACCTTCTAAATCTCCTTCCCTCTCTCCGTTTTCCCGCCCCAGTCCCCGTGGCCCTCTGCTCCTTCCCGGGCTGGCGCGAAGAACCTCTAATCACTTCCCTCTGGCCACCCTGACCCGTCTGATCCGGTTCCTCTGCTGCACCAGCTGAGGTCTGACACGCACACTTCAGCCAAAGAGAGTGTCAAAATGCCAAGTGGGGGCCTCCCTGATCCTTCTGTACAGCTCAGCTTGGTGAAGTGTAATGTTCAGGCCGAGGAAAGGGGAGTTTAATTCTTCATGAATTCTCTCTAAATAGAACGAGCTACTTCATAGCACATGCAAAAAGTATTTAAAATCTCCCCTCCTCTCTCTCAACAGCTGACCCAAAGATCCTTGCTGCTTCCAACCCCCCGACCCCAGTCTTCATCCAGTCTCACCCCTGCCTCAACGGTCAGCAGCTCTGGTCTTTCTCTAAGCCCCTTCATGCACTCGCCGTGGCGCGGATTCTAGAAATTAAGCAAGGGCAGGCCATCAGCCAGAGTCTTTGAGAAGAGTCTTATTGATTCCTCCATTTTCTCCTTGACGTCTGTGGTCTCCCCTAGATTTGACTTTGGCGTTTTAGCTCTAAGGACCCTTGAAGTTAATGGAAATCCTATTTTTCCCAACTCTTAGTGCCCCTCAATTTCTAGACTTGGAAATGAAATCCTTTTGAATCTTGACACCACATATCTTTGTCTGACCCCACAGTCCCAGCTGCTGACATCGCAGTGGAGAGATTTAATAACAGGATCTCAAGAGATATTTGTACATCCACGTTTATAGCACCACTATTCGACAGTGGCCAAGAGGAGGGAGCAACCCAACTGTCCGTCGACAGGTGAGTGGATAAACAAAATGGGGTCCATCCACATCGTGGAATATTACACAGCCTTGAAAAGGAAGGGAATTCTGCCGCAGGCTGCAAAATGGATACACCTGGAGGACATCAGGCTGAGGGAAATCAGTCAGTCACAAAAGGACGAATGCTGAACAAGGTCGCTTACATGAGGTGTCTAGAGCAATCAAATTTACAGAAACAGAAGTAGAAAGAGGCTACCAGAGCCTGGGAGAAGGGAAATGAGACGCTGTTGTTTAACGGGGAGAGAGTTTCAGTTTTGCAAGGCCAGAAGTTCTGCAGATCTGTTGCTCCATGTAAATGCAGTTAACACTACACTTCAAAATGATACATTTTTACGTTGTATTTTTTTAAACCACAATTTTAAAACAGCGAAGATGGAGAGATGTGAAACCCGCGGCTTAGGAAGACTACACTATTCTCCCAGGGCTCTCAGGTTCGGCGTGGTTCTCAGATCCAAGCTGCCGGGCCCTGCGCAGGCCTGGCACTGTGGAGGTCCCTCCGGTCTCCGCTGAGTGTCTCTTCCTTGAGGGAAGGAGGCCACAGGACAAGGCATCTGCCCCCTGGGGCTCTGAGCCTGACCACACTGCAGGAGCCTGGGACCTGGAAGGGGCTGCCCCAGGGGCCCTGAGTTTGCCTGCAGGCCCTGCGTGACCGCATCCCCGGCACAGCCGAGAAGCAGATGTGCACATCCGAGGACTGGGGGTGGCCCGGGGTGCTCATGTTGTGGGGTTGGCACACACCTTGGTGCCCACCCACTTGTGCACAGGTCCTTTCGGGGGAGGATGGAGCTGGGGTGCAAAGTGAAGAGGCCGGCCTGTAGCCTGGTGCCTCCATCTGTATTTTGGCCCCAACCTCACACACTTTTAGAGGTGCCCTGCTCAGCCAGGTCACAGCAGAGCCAGGACTTGAATCCAGGTCTGACCGTGTGCACAGAACTCTTTCCTATACAAACGCTACACCGTGGATTTGGAGAAATGATGGGGCAGGTTTGGAAGCCTGAAAACAAGCTACACATGAAGTCAGGCAGAGAAACACAATACCATACAATTTCACTTGTGGAGTCTTAAATACACCAAAATAAATGAACCAACAACACAGAAACAGACTCACAGATACAGAGAACAGACTGATGGTCGCCAGGTGGGAGGGGGTTGGAGGGATGGGTGAGAAGTGTAAAGCGATTAAGAAGCACACATCGGTAGTTTATTAAAACAGCCACAGGGATGTGAAGTACAGCACAGGGAAGACGGCCAGTAAGGCTGCAGTGACCACGTGTGCTGTCAGCTGGGGACTGGGCTTACTGGGTTGACTGCTTTGTAAGGTACACGAATGTCTAATCACAAGGTCGTATGTCAACTGTAATTGAAAAATAAATTTAAAAAAACCTACACATAAAGGAAATGTCATTTCTTATTGTTCCCAATAAGGGATGTTACAATGCTAGTCCCCAGACACAGATATTGTAACTGGTTAGCACAGTTGTGTCAGTGAGTTATTTCTGCATATCGAACCTCCCCAATTCTTGGTGCTTTAAAACGGTAATCGTTTATTCAGCCCAAGAGTCTGCAGGTCGGTACTTCGGCTGGGCTTGTCTGTGGTTCTGCCCTTCCCTTAGGTGTCCTCGCATGTCCGGGGCAGACTACAGGCCAGCGGGGTGATGCGACTTCTGGAGGCTGCCTGACGGTTGGCTGCACCATCAGGCCACGTGCCCTCAGGACCCGGCAGGCTGACCTGGGCTCACGGTCATGGCAGGCCGGCTGGCTCCCAAGGTGGGAGCGAAGGGTGCAAGACCTCTGGAGGCCTCAGTCACATCCCATAGACCAGAGCAAGTCACAAACACCCACCCAGATCCTAGGGGTGGAGAATAGACCCCACCGCCTGGGGGCAGGAGCTGCAAAGTCACACGGCAAAGAGCGTGCGGACAGATGGGCAAAGAATTGGCACCATTTCCACGGCCAACCCGCCACGAAGTCCTCATGAGGTGGATGCTTTTACCTTCTCTCAAACAACACTCAGGTGTTCTGGGCACTTGATTTCTGTCACTCTGCCCCCAAACTACGTTATTGTTGTGCAGTTTTACCTGGCTGCCCAAGAACCCTCCAGGCGGGACATCACTTATAACTATGAATGTAGTCGCAGTTTCGCTGGATTTACCGAGGTAATGACTGGTCTCCTTGCTCACCGTCGCTTCTTGCATTTTTAACCATCTATCTGGAAAAATTGTCCTTCTTGCGGAAGAATATATTTTAAGTTTCCTTTCATGGGATCAGTTGGTGAACTCTCCCAGTTTTTGATCACCTGAAAATGTATTTATGTCACCCTTACTTTTGAAAGATATTTTTACTGAGTTGATAAGTTGTCAGTTCTTTTCTCAAAGTACCTTGAAGATATTATTGTGTTTCTTTGGGGTTTCATTATTGCTTTTAAAGAAACACCTGTCAGTCTGGTTAATATTCACTGCGTAGTTTTTTCCTTTCACTGTTTCATTTCGTTTTTTACACAAGTATTATTCACATACAGTGAACTGCAGGCATCTTCTGTGTTACACCTCGATGCATGCAACAAAGAGCTAGCACCTTTTTACATTTGATGTTTAACAGTTGACAGCTCTTGGGCTTCTCCTTCTGCCCCAGATCTGGGTGCACCGAGGCGAAAGCCGGGGGCTGCGCTCTGTCCGTGGGCACTGGCTGGAGCGCCAAACTAGGTGTTTGTACAATTTTACGTTCCCTCCAGCAGGGTATGAGAGTTCCCATTGTTCTCTGCCCGTGATGACTTTCAGAGTAGTCAGGCTTTTTCATTTTAGCCATTTATTGGCTGCTAGAATATTCCTCCTGAGATGGGATAGTAAAAGAGCTAGGCAAACTCCTTGGCAAGTAGAATAGGGAAACTGAGGCAGAGAGCCGAACACAATGGCCGAGCAGTTTACAGCCAGGTGCAGATGGTCACCAGGGCGCAGACCCCGAGTGCCTGGGAGGGGTAACCTCTGCTCCCCTGGCCTTTTCCCCTGGAGATGACATCTAAGGTTCAGTTGTGTTTCAGCTCCAGGCCTGGAAAAGCCGCAACACCAGGTGGGTGATCCAGGACCACCTGCAATGACTAAAGACCCCATGCCCTGGCGCTGACCACTCAGGGGAGACTACAACCCTGAAAGGACACACCTGGAGAACTGAAGACTATTCTGCCGAAAGCCTCCCCTGAGACCTCCCCTAAGATTCCTGCCTGCAGGAGACAGATAAACCCTCAGGACGAAGAACCCTGGGGAGAAGAGGGAGAGAGCACGTGCCATTCTTTTCCCTCCTTCTTCCCCCACTTCCTTCTTCACAGGCACCTGTCTCCTGAACTCTAAGGCGGTAGGCAGCTGGCAGCTTGTCCCAGGCTAACCCTCTGTCCTGTCCCCAAAGCCCCCTCTTCTCTGACTTCCCAGTGACGAAGGCAGCCCCGCCTGGCCTCTCCCGTGGCTTCTTCTACGCTAAGCCCTTCCCTGTCTCACTGCCTCCAGCTTTAATAAACGCATCCTCGCAGCTCAACGGGACCTGGGCTCGGGCAGAGGCAGATTTAACGGCAGGCGCACGGGGCGTGTGCCCTGGGCCCCGACTTCTGAAGGCATGTATTTTTATTTTCCCTGTCTCTCTCTCTTTTTTAAGGGGCCCAGTATTTTCTTCTGCGCCTGGGGCCTCAACCCACCTTAATCCGCCTCTGGGCTCGTGTTTTGAAATCCTTCCTACCGAAGTCAAAAATCCACACACTGCAGCCGGCCAGAGGCAGGCCCACCCAGGGCCAGGCTCCTGTTCGGTAACACTGCTGTGAACATTAATTAATGTTATAATATCATTGATATTGATGTAGCCATTTCATTAGAGTGTTCGTTTGAATTTTTCTAACATCTAATGCCTTTTTCATGTATTTATTGACTATTTGTATATCTTCTCATGTGAGGCATTTTTCAAGCTTTTGGCCCACATTTGCACTGGGTTGTTTTTTATATTTTATATCATTTAATCTTATTTTCAAGTTATAGCAGCGTTTTGTATATTATGGATACAAGATCTTTGTCGGATGTGTCTACTACACATATTTTCTTCCAGTCTGTGCGTTGCCTGTTCATTGTCTCAGTAATTTGTGGTTTCGATGACATCAAATGATCCATTTTTTTCTCTTATGCCTAGTGCTTTCTGGGTCCTGCCTAAAACATCCTTGCCTCCCCCAAAACAGGAGTTTGTAGCTGTGGTCACTGTGTTTCAGTCAGTAATTCGCTCAGGATTCATCATTGTGTACTTACAGGGAGGGGTGAGGTCCTGAGGCTGAAACCTTTTGTTCCAGCTTCAAAGCTCTCATCTCCCCATTGAAATGCCTTGGCTCCTTTGTCAAAAATCAATTGGCCAGATAAGCGTGAGTCTAGGGCTGAACTCCATTCTGGTCTATCCTTCGGTCAACCCCACTCGGTCTAGAGCGTAGCTTTAAAGAAAGCCTTGAAATCAAGCAGTGAGAGTTCTCCGAAGCTATTCTTTTTGCAAAACGTCAACGTGTGTGTCCCTTGTCTCTTCCCTGCCCCCGCCCAGCTATTCTAGGTCCATTGCATTTCCATGTGAATTTTTAGAATTAAATTTTAAATGGAAACTGTTAATTTGATACATTTTACGTAAAAGTTCTGCTGCTGGGGTTTTGTTTGGGACTGTGTTTGATCTACACATGCATTTGGGAACATTCTCGATTCCCATGGTACTGCTTCCGCTTGCAGGTTGATCCATGAATGTGCTGAATCTCTGCTATTTGGATCTTTTCACATTTCTCTCAGCACTGATTTTTACTTTTCAGTGCAGAGGTGTAGTTTTGGGGTTTTTTTTTTGGGGGGGGGTGTTAAATGTATCTCCATGTATTTTATTCTTAATACTGTCCTAAGTGATATTTTTAATTTTTCATTTTTCTTTGCTAATATACAGAAAAAGTTGATTATTTAAAATACTGACCTTACATCCTGAAATCTCCCTAAATCAACATATTGGTTCTAGTCATTTGTATTTGTAGGTTCCTTAGGATTTTCTACATGACATACACAACTCTGTTGTCTGTGAATATATGTCATTTTACTTCTTTTTTGATTTTTATCCCTTTTTCATATTTTTCTAATGCTGAGCTGACATGTTGAGTGATACCCTTTCTTTCTCCCAGTTTATGATTCTATGAATATAAATTTTCTTTTTGTTTCGGCACTTTGCAGTTTAGATACGGGTTTTTAAAAATTCGTTGGCCATGGAGTCATTTGGTTTTCCTGGCTCTAAGAGTTGGTGTCTTCTGTCATTCCAGAAAATTCTTAGCCATTATTTTTTTGAATATTACACCTCTTTTATTTTCTGTATTATCTTCTTGGGAGGCTTCGATTAGATACTGTAGATTTTCTCATTCCATCGTTTATGCCGCAGTCTCCCTGTGTATTTTCCAAATCTTTTTCTTTCTGAGCTGCATTCTGGATAGGTTGTTTTTTTAATGTGTGCTTCGCCTTACTATTAAATATTTTCATCTTTTAACTTCTCATTTTGAAATAATTTCAAACTTCCAAGAACGTTGCAAAATTAGGGCATAGACCCTGACCAGCGCGGCCCATTTGAGCATCGTCCTGCAAACCCAAGGTCCCAGGTTCAATTCCCAGCCAGGGCACAGGCTTGCTCGCAGGCCAGGTCCCTGGCTGGGGTGTGCAAGAGGCAACCAGCTGATGTTTCTCTTGCACATCGATGTTTCTCTCCCTTTCTTTCTCCCTCCCTTCCCCTTCTCTAAAAGTAAATAAATTAAAAAGTTAAAGAAGAAAACAGGACACAGAGTTCTTATATGCCCTTCACTGAGCCGCCCCAAATGGGGGCAGCTCCCCCAGGCCCTGTGCACTAGCAAGGTCAGGAAGGGACACCGGCACAACGCTATCGCCTCTGCCGGGCCTACCCACGCCCCACCTGTTTCCTACAAGTGGCCGTTTCCTTGTCCAGAATCACAAGTTGCATGTGGTTGTCATGTCGGTTCAGCCTCCTTTAACCCATCGTTTTTTCTCTTTTACTTTATGATCTTGACTCTTTTGAGGAGGACTAACCAGTCATTTAGTAACACGTCCCTCAGTTGGGGTTTTCTAGTGTTTCCTCGTGATGTAATTCAGGTTATGTGTTCTGGGCAGAAATACCACAGCAGTGATGTGTGCCCTTTCCGGTGCATCATATCAGGAAGCTCTGACGTCGGGTGTCCTGTTACTGGGGGTATTACATGTAATCACTTGGTCAGGTGACATCTGCCCTTCCCTCCTCACCCATAATCCCCCATAATAGTATCTATGGGGAGATACATGGCCACAACGCGAACATCCTGACTCCTGCCATATTTTTGCCCATTCATTTTAGCGTCCATTGCTGAGTCTCACTTGACACAGTGATTTCTGTTCTGTTGGCCAAATGGAGATTTCCCATGTCTCTCACCCCTTTCTTGGTTATTGGGTGGAGCTCTAAGGCAGAGCTTCCCCCTCTCTGCCACCAAGGGGTTTTCAAGTCTCACTATCATTTTAATTTAGGGATGATCTCTTTGGTGCTTTTAGCATCTGCACTATTGCTTTTTTACCCACTCATACATTCAAGCTCCCTTTTTCGCAATATGAGGGAAACGCACCTACGACACAGACTTCTGATCGTTCCAAGGTCTGAAGTCTCTGTGGGTCTGACCTTGCTGTTCGTTGGCTTTCCCTGTGAGTTTCGTGATTGGGGAAGGGGGCGGGGTGGGGGGGCCAGAACATAGACTGCTCATTTTTCTAAGAACTTTATCTATGCAAATACTTTGGGGCCTGGGTCGAAGAGGTGATTTCTGGAGAACTTGACCGTTGTGTTTCTCGTCACCTGGGACACTACAAACCCTTCAACTTCAACCTTCTGCTGGAGGGTTTGGGGACCCAATACAGAGTGAAGTTGGGCCCTGGGGTTGTGACTTCTCCTAAGAGACTTTTTTTCCTTCTAACACAAAGCAAGCTCGCTAGAGGAGCGCACAGCGGGTTTATTTCTCACACACTGGTGCACCCACTGGTACCTACTGGGTGTATCAAGGTGGCGCATGAAAGTCGACGTTACACGTAACAGCCTTTTAATTGGAACTTAGAGATTCAGGCTGTTTTATAATGCTGTAAAATACTAGATTTGTTTCATAACGTTCCTGTAAAGCAGATGGAGCGCTATTTTCATTTTATGTAATGAGTTGAGCAAACAGACGACTGGCTTCCCATCACATAGCCAGTCAGTGACTAAGCAGACAGGTAAATTCCAGAACTGCTGGTTCCACAGCTTGGTAAAGTCCACAGCTTGGGACCGTAGCCTGTCCCCTCCCAGCACCCCCCGCAGTGCACTCCCCACCCCTGGGGCCCACCTGTGATGAAAGAGAACGAGCAAAGGGCCCAAGGAGTGCGGAGGGGGAAGACAGGTTGGTGAAGAGGAGGGGAAACGCTCACTCGTAGCCCAGGAGGCATCGGGAGGCACCAGGCTGCTGGGAGGGTGCTCTCTCAGCTGCTCATTGGTCACCTGCCTTTCAGGTTTACCCTGAGCACAAGTGGCCTCCTCAACTCCGTCCCCATCACCTCCTTACAGAGCAGCCGAGATGTCATTCAGTTCCCTCTGATCAGCCTCCTGAGAGACGTGAGTTGTGTTTGTAGAGAGGTGACCTGGCCACTCTCGTCCTAGAGTCCATTCAAACACACTCTGCCTGGGGACACCCAAACCTCAGAGCAGGGCAATTCGGCACGTAGGGGCCTCTTGGGGTTCCTGGAGGAACACACATCCATGTCCCCTGGGTTGGGAGCATGTCTGCTCAGTGCCATCGGTCCCAGAGAAAGAAGTGGCAGAAGTGAGTTGATCCTAAAGCCAGACTTGGTCTTTCTAGGGTTCCAGCTCTTTATGGCTCTTGGATACCTGGTGGCGTCTCTGGGGTTTTCAGCTGCGGGGCACGGGGTGGTGGGGGGCACGGGGGAGCAATCCTGCAAAGATTGTAAATGGGACAGAGATTATATTCAGGGTCCTTCCATTCCCTCCTGGCACTTTAGATCCCTCAGCCTTGTGGAACCCAGGTGTCCCCTCACCCTTCTTTCTATACAGCCAGCTATCAACAAGCAGGGGGAAGGCTAGCTAATATTAATTCTCGCTCAAGTATAAAAGACTGATAAGGATCGTAGTAAGTTACACCTCATGACAGAATCTCATTTACCATAGAACCCAGTCTCTAAAAGTAGCACCCAGGCTATCATTGCAAGGCTGATAGAATTCATTCACCCATTAGTCCATTCATTCATTGAATTTCACTGTGGAAGCAGCTGGAAACCCCTCCCACATAGGGGAGGACAGAGGACATGCTTTCGCTTTGTGTGGACAATTGTGCCCATGTCTCCTGCCCTCCCCAAGATTTCCTAGAGGTGGGGGCCTGGGAGCTGGCCCCCTGGCCTCTCCCTCCAAGAAAGCCCCACCTAGGTCACTTTCTTGGGGTTACAAATCAGGCTTCAAGGGGCCCTGAGGGAAGTAAGTTTTAGGACGACTGTCTGGATTACTCAGCCAAAGCCAGGTCTCATTTAGGAAAACATTGGGAAGTCTTTAGCTCAATTGTTAAGAGCCAGGCTTTAGAATTTGGGATCTACCATTCACCATCCCTTGGATTTTGGACAACAGATTTTCTCTCTCTAAGCCTCAATTTCCTCATCCATAAAAGGGGTGGTGGTGGCCCGGTCACTCTCATCCTAGAGCCCTCCCCCCCAGGTTTACTGCATGAAGTCACCATCATAAACTCACAGAGCACTGAGGATGGCAGGGCCCTCATTCAGCAGCTCGGCCTCTGCATGGCCCGTGGCTGCTCTCCTGGGCAGGAACAGGTGTGGAAAGAGAGTATTGCAGACAGACGGACATCTGGTCCCACAGGCCAACTGCAAGGGGTGTGGGGTGCTGCCGGAGCAGGAGTCTGGGGATCCGAGCCCATCAGGAGGTCAGAGAAAGCTTTACCCGCCCAGGAAGGAGGGTCCCAAGGCCGGAGTGAGGGCAATTCAGGCAAAGAGGAGGGAGGAGGGAACAGCATTCAGGCAGAAGGATCAGCCTGTGCGGGATTCCTGAGGCCAGAGGGAGCAAGCAGTGAGCGTGGCCAGAGGGGAATGAGCTTCAGCGAAGGGGCTCATCCTTATTCTAGACCACTGATGGGCTTTAATCAAGGAGGGGACATGCTCGGACATCGGAGCTGATCACCTTCTCCCTTCTCACCGTAAGTCTCTAGGCACCGAAACCTAAAAGTCCATCCGAAAATCAGCATTTCCTCTCTTCTTCTTCGTTGGATGGTGATCACTTCTATTATGCGGCGACAGGAATGGATAACGCCTTTTATAAAGTTCAAACAGAGCAAGTGGGTCCCAGAATATATGCGATTTCAGAAACTCTGGATTTTGCGTCATTTGAGGGAGATCCTAGTGACAAGTGGTGAACTCTGCCAGCTAATTTTAAACATGACTTTTGGGGGCATAACTTAGAAGATGCACTGACAGCTGCTTGAAAGACTACAATGGGTGCTGTGCAGTGGTCATCAGTTTGACTGTGTGCTGGGGCTGCAACACCACAGATCCCAATAGTGACCTTTGAATCATATTCTCGGTGCGGGGATCTATGGCAGAACTGGCGGGGAGAGGAAGGGGTGCCGGGGGTAACGGACGACAGGTGGGCTATGCACAGAAGTGCCGGGTGTCAGGGGCAGTCCTTCGGCCACAGGAAGTCCAGGTACTTTGACCTTGAGCTGTCAGGATGATACATCTCTTGACAGGAGGAAGGCCCCATGGGAACATCCTGAAAAAGTGTCTGCCAAGTACCATTTGAAGAGAAAACTTTAAAACAAACCCCACCCCCCAAGCCCCAGATTTAACAACCAGGAAACACATAGGCATTTGGAAAGCCGCACTTAGCTCTGGTTTTCAGGGACAAGTGATTCACAAACACACCGGTCACCGCTGGAAACCACTTTGCTACACTCAGGGGAGAAACCTAGGAAGGTATCATCCAGAGGGCAAGTGCTCTGTAGGCACTTCCGGGATCCTGCCACGGTGACTCGAGTGTGTTCGGCAAGACACTGGACCGGGAGAGGTGAAGGTGGCCAGGGTTCCAGCCCCGTTCGGGCCAGACCGCAAGCCCCCGGCACCCCCTCCCGCCCGGCCACTGCCTGACAGCAGCCCACGCGCCACGCCCAGGAGAGGCGGGAATGGGCACTGTTTATGTGCTGCTTCACAGAAAATCGTATCTTCCAGCTGGAAATATGTATCAAGTCTAAACTCAAAGAGAAGATAAATGAACATGTACTTCTTTCTGGAGGCTGCATAAAAGTGAAGAATTTTATTTCAGGACAGACAGAGAGAGGAGGAGGAGGAAGAGCTGACGAAGAAGGAGGCGGGGGGTGGGGCAGAAGGAGAGGAAGAAGAAGGAGAAGAAGGGGGAGGGGAGGGAGAGGTGTGTGTGGTTCAAAGATCTCCATGTGGAAACGCCCCACGTGACGCTCAGCTCTTCTCACTGTGTCACTGTCTCAGGGCTATTTGCCCACATCCTCTCCCTCCTCCCACCTTGGTGGGATGTGCCCATTACCTACGGGATTCTCCGTCTTCCGGGCTCTTCTCTCACCCGTTCCCCTTCCATGCCCCCTTCCCATAGCCCCATAGTTCCCTCCAGCTCTCGTGGGATCTCTTCCCCCCCTCAGCTTCTGGACACAGCATTGTCAACTGCGGCTTCTCGCCACCCCCCGCTCTTCCTGGTTTGCCGTCTGGAACTCAGTGGACATGGCAGGAGAGCGAAAATCCAGGAAGAACACCTTCTGGGAAGAGCCCTTTCTCTCCACCCATTGGGGCACCCACGACATCCCCAGGGCTCACTCTGACGACCACAGCGGAGGACCCCAATCCAAGTTCCTGGCCCCCCCTTATCCACATTGCCTGGGGGACAGTGAGGGGACAGTGGGGTGAGGCTGACACTGACCCGGGCCGCCTTCCTGTCCTCCCTCTAGAACTCTCATCTTGGCCAGGTAGCCCAGTGGAAGCCCCTGATCCGGGAGGGGTGTGCATGCGTGTGAGAGAGACGGAGGGAGACAGAGGCAGAGGGTGAGGGAGCCCTAGAAGCCCATTACTTCCCTGAGAAACAAGAGGTGTATTTGCAGCCCGGCCAAATCTCATTCCTGAGGACTGTGAGCGATTCTGCCCAAGGTCAAAGTCAAGTCGCTTTACTTAGGAAGGGGCGTTGGGGATTCCCCACGCCTCAGCTGGGCCACCCGCCTAGGCTTTGGACAAGGTGTGGGTTTGTTGGCCCAGAAAGTCAAGGAACCACAGGCCTCCTGTGCCGGTCGCAGCCCTTGAACCGTGGCAAGCGCTCTTGCCGTACACCCAAACATGGAAGCGTGTGACCTACAAAAATCTTGGAAGAGTCTGGTGGAGCAAAAAGGAAACAGAGTAAAGGTGCCTGGAATAAAGCGGAGAGGCTGGGTTCTGTCTCAGAGCCGGGGCCTGGGCAAGCCAGTCGCCATCGTAAGCCTCCGTTTCCCCATGGGCAAAAGGAGGGAATCCACCCAGTCCGACATTCTCGGAGACACACAAATAACCCAGCTCTCCCTGCAGCACCCTGTTAGCCGCGTCTCCGCCCTGGGACTGGGTGACCTTTCATGGTGACAGCTGTCCTCCATGGCAAGTGAGTCTCCAGCAGCAAAGCTTTGGAAACTCATAAAGTATTCCAGGGAAGAAACAATACGTTACAGTTTCTTATTCCCGTGGCCGTCGCTCAGCTCTAGGTCAGATTTCAGGGCGTTGGAGAAGCGACCCTCACCTAGAGGACGGTGGTGTCAGGAGACTCACCTGGCTGGAGGAGGAGGGGGCCTGCGGGAGGAAGGGAGCAAACCTGCAGAGAAGGGTGCGGTGCTCCTTCAGGTGGGACTCGGGCTTAAAAGGCCGATTCTAGACTCTGCACCAGGCCCCCCGACAGCTGCTGAGGGTAGACCCAGGGGATCTGCAAATTACACCACACGCGTGCGGACTTTCCATGTGTGTGAAGTGTGGGAAATACCGAGAGGCTGGGCAGCAATGTTTGATTTATAAAAGGAAGCCCCTCAGTCCTTCAAAAGTTGGCCAGTTTTTGTTTTAGTGAAAGGGTCTCACCACGGCCCAGAAATGCCCTTGGCACAGGTGGCCATGCTAATGAACGCCTTGGTTTGAGTGCCCCAGAAACAACACCTTCCTCTGAGCTTGTCTTCCGGGCCGTGTGGTATCAGCGTCTGATTCCGCAGGCGGTGACGTGTGCGACGTCTATTCCGAGCATGGTCATTTGCGACGGAGCTCAAGTTTCAGGGCAGAAACGCTGCCTTCTTCTTCCTGGGTCCATTTATATCAGGGCAGGAGGCTGCTGGCGCTCTGCGTGTGTGTTGAAATAAGTCAAAACGAAACACCTGGACAAAGGTCACTAGACTTCCATGGAAGCCCCAGGCAACCCCCTATCTTCCAGAACGAAATTGGCTCTTAAGGAAGTAACACCACCAAACAATAAGCTGATTTGTTCCAAGTCCTCCAACGAAGATAAGGGTTCTGAACCATGGTCACTCTCCAGATATGAAAAGCAAAAGTAAGAAATATTAAGGAAGCGATTCTTCAAATCACCCACAAATTCTCTAGATATTTCCAGTGTGTTCAGAGACCATTACCTTGGTTAATGCATGAATTCTTGGTCTAACGTCATTGTGAAAATGAGCCGTTTGTACCTTTTAAAAGACAACCCTTGATGTCTAAGAGGTTTGCAGGGCTGGTCCTCAGACCTGATGCTTCTGCCTTCTCAGCTTCTCCCAGTGTGCTTGGCACAGGGAACCCCTGACTCAGTGGTTCCCAAGCTTGGCTGCCCTTGGGGACGCTTGCAAGCTGTTGTCACTGAGGCCTTCCTCCTTATGGATCATAAAGCAGGGCTTCAGGAAGTGAGCCCCGAGAAGTAGAATGAGCCAAGCCAAATTCAGACTGTCCCATAACTCCCTCCCCTGAACCAATAACACTGTAATGGGGGTGGGGGGTTCCCTCCCAAACAATAATTAGTGACATGAACTGTTGTAGATGACTGATTTGTGTGTTCTTGGTAAAGTCTCCTGGTTTTGTTTTTCGTCTACCTAAAGTTATTAGGTAGAATAGCAATTTCAACCCTTGTGGGACATTGGAATGAGTGAGGGGAACGAAAAAGAACTGACACATGGCTCTGGAATGTGGCCTGGGCACTGGTATTTAAAATTTTCTCCAGGTCTTGACCGGTGTGGCTCAGTGGGTTGGGCACTGTCCTGCAAGGCGAGGGGTCACTGGTTCAGTTCCAGGTCAGGGCACATGCCTGGGGAACGGGTTCAGTCCCCAGTCAGTCAGGGCGCCTATGGGAGACAACCAATCAATATTTCTCTCCCTCTCTTTCTCCCTTCCTTCCCCTTTCTCTAAAAGTAAGTAAAGAAAATATTTTTAAAATAAATACGTGCATACATACAAATTTCCCCCGGTGGTTTAATGAGAGTCAAAGTTGAGAGCCCCTGATTTTGTAGTTCTATTTCATCAAGGTCTGCATGATACTCTTCAGTCTTTTTAAGTCCAAAGCGCTCACCGTCTCTTTAATCGCAACAATCGTCTGGTTGTTTACAGAATTGTACGTTTTCCTGTGCCTTTTGAGAGTTTTCCCTCACCACCTTCCATCTGGGTATTGAGAAGTCTACTGATTGTCTCTTTGTGCAGGTTACTTATTTTTTTTCTCTCTGGAAGCCTTTAGGTCTTCCCTTTGTCCTTGGTGCTCTGCATTTTTACAGCAATGTGTCTGACTGAGGTTGAGGTGCCTTGCTTGTTCCTTAGTGTTACCTTTCTCTTTGGAAAATCATGTCTTCCTTCGGTTTTGAAACATCACTAGCTATTATAATTTGGGTATGTCCCTACCTTTTCCTATGTTCTCTAGCCCTGAAGCTCCCGTTAGATGTGCGTTGGAGTGTCTCATTTTATTCTCCGCATTATTTCAGTCTCTCCCATAGTTTTCATTTCTTCGTCTCTCTGTCCTGCTCTATCCTGTTAGCGTTAATGCCATGATACGATCTCCCATTTCCCCAATGTTCTCATTAACTGTGTCCACTTTAGGGTGTAGCCTGTTTTGTTTTTTAAGTTGCTTATTTCAATATTTACAGTTTTTTAATTTCTAGCATTTCCAAGGAGTCATTTTCTTAAAAATCGGCTTCTTGATTCATAGCTGCTTGAGTTGTTCTGCTTCCTATTGTTTGTTTCTATCATTACCTTTTTCTCTGCCTCTTTTTGGATCACACCCAGTGAGCTAGAGCCCTTCATTGGTGCCCTAAAATTTAGATTGCCCCAGAAGCAGTCTTCCATTTGTTGTCCTTAGTGGAAATGTTTTCAAGGTATTTATTTTTATCCTTTGCTTTGAACGTTTTTCAGCAATCTCCTCTGGGTTTGTTTCCTTGGGGCTTCTCTTTCTTCTTTCCTGTATTAGGGTTGGAAGGCTTATGGTTAACTCCATCCTCTTCCAAGGCCAAGCAAACAGCCTTTATGGAAAGCAGTCCAGCTCTATGTGCCTGGGAGGGAAGCCACGCCCCCTCCCTTTGTTTCCGGCTCGGAGCTGGCTCCCGGCTCCTGCCACGCAAGGTGCCCTCGGTGTCTCCTTCCACTTAGGAGCTGGCATTCTGATGGCACTACCGGTGTCTAGGCCCGGACCCCTGTAAGCCAGTAACTTTTGCCCCTTCAAAGAGTTTCCTCATTCTCTTTCAAGGAGCCCATAACATTACTTTTGTTTTAAAATAGCTATGTACATAAAATATTTTGTGTATGTATATTAGGATGCTTTGGGGTACAAGAAACAGAGAAGCCAACTGAAACCAAGAAGACAACCTGCTGAATGGGAGGAGATAGTCACCAATGATATGTCTAATAATGGGTTAATATTCAAAATATATAAGAAACTTGTACAACTTAACACCAAAAGCAAACAAATGAAAACCAAACAAACAATCCAATTACAAAATGGGCAGAGGACCTAATTGCACATCTCCAAAGAGGACACATAGACGACCAAGAGACATATGAAAAGATGCTCAACATCACTAATCATCAGAAAAATGCAAATCAAACCACGATAAGATATCACTTCAAAACTGTCAGAATGGCTATCATCAACAAATCAACAAACAACAAGTGTTGGTGAAGATGTGAGGGAAAGGGAATGTAAATTGGTACGGCCGCGATGGAAAACAGTATGGCGTTTCTGCAAAAAAAAATTAAAAATGGAACTGCCATATGAACCAGAAATTCTACTTTTGAGTATTTATTTAAAGAAAACAAAAACACTATTTAGAAAAGATATATGCATCCCTACATTTATTGCAGCATTGTAAGCGATAGACAAAATACGGAAGCAACCTAAGTCCCCATCGATAGATGAATGGATAAAGACTAAAGAAAATCTCATATATATATATACATATCTGTGTGTGTGTGTATATATACACACACACACACACACACACACACACACACAGGTATGTATAATCAAATGTTACTCAGCAACAAAAAGGAATGAAATCTTACCATTTGCAACAACATGGATGGACCTAGAGGTTATTATACTGAGTGGAAATAGTCAGACAGAGAAGGACAAATACCATATGATTTCACTTATATGTGGAATCGGAACAAAACAAAAACCGAAACAGACCCATAGATACAGAGAACAAGAGGAGGAGGTGGAGGGTGGGTGAAAAAAAGCCCCTAAAGTCTCTAACAATTACCCTAAATATGCGGGGGAAGTTAGCGGGCAGCTTAAACTCTGATGCCTGCACAAGAGGTAGGCTCCTAGTGGGACCTGGGTGGTATGGTGGGTGTTTTAATACAGAAGAAAATAAAAACCAATTCAAAGTGACTTTAAAAGGAAGAGCCTGACCATGTCCTGCAGCTCAGGTCCAGCCGTTCTTGGTCCAGGGGCTCTATGATGTGCTGGGAACCTTCCGCTCCCCCTGACCCCGCCCCCACCCGGCTGCCCCCCGCACTCTCAGTCTTGTCTCGCCTAGCAGGCCACCTGGGTGGGTTTCCAGCTGAATCCCCACCATGGGAAACACAAGCAGGAGATTCTAGCTGAGTAGGGAGTGAGGTTGGGCATTTATTCTCCCAGCTCTTGCGTTGCAGGGACCCCTCGAACCAGCTGCAGCCTCCACGGATGGTCCCACCGCCTCCGAGGGCCCCCTCAGGAGACCATAGTTTAATATGAACTAGTGTGATAGGCAAGGGTGCAGGGGGGCACACCTGGCAAGGTCTGTTTGATCAAAGTCCTCTCTGTGTCCCATTGTTAAGCTGGCCCAGGAAACATTTGTTTGCCAAACATTTGTTTTTCCATGTAAATGGTCTTCTTCCCCTTTGAAGTCCAAAGTACTACCCCTTTCTCCACAGACTGGCAGAGATGCCTTCACTGCCCGGTTTTTCCTTGGGTCCATGTCCTTACAGAGCCTCCGTATGCACATGTGGAAGTAAGGGCAGTTAACTTGGTTCTGTTAATCTGTCCGATGTCACTTTTTTCTTTCTTTTTTTAATCCTCACCCAAGGACATTTTTTTTCATGGCTTTTTTTTTAGAGAGAGAGGAAAGGAGAGAAAGGAACATCCACATGAGAGAGAAGCATCTTGGTTGCCTCCCACATGTGCCCGGACTGGGGATCAATGCCCAGCCTCTGTGGGTGCCCTGACAGAATCAAACCTGTGACCTTTCAGCTATGAGACCACGCACCAACCCACGGAGCCACGCCAGTTAGGGCTGTCTTATGTCATTTTAATTGTTCCAGATGTTTTCCCCTCCCCTGCATTTATTTATGCCTCCATGTGAGAACGACATCAACCTCTGCATATTACTCGATATTATAAAAAATGCTCTATAAAATGTCAAATAACCAGTCCTTTCAGTCTACTTTCCTTGAGAAAACGTGTGACTACTTTAGTCCGTGTGACTCGGACCCCAGCAAGGCTCCTGTGTGGGAGGTCTCCCACCAAGCACCTCAGGACTGGCCTGGGGACCACAGCGAACGCCAGCGGGACAGGGTGTGGTTATGAGAAAAGGCTACTTCAAAAATTCTACCGATGGATTACTCTTTAAATAACCAAACAATGCGAAACAAATTAAACAGATAATAATGTAAGTAACAAAAGAGTAATGTGTAAATAGAGAGCATGATACCAGCTACTGAAAACCACAGCCCACTCCAAACAACACAAATGGTGCCATGAAATAAAAATCCTCAGGAATCACAGTCACTGTATATATCTCTGAATAAAGTGCCACCTCCCCCCAAAAAAATCATCCCCCAGAAAAGATTAGCTTGCCTTCTAGTATTTTTCTTTTAAACTTTCTCATATGTTAGGGCCCTCACACTTGCTTTTCAAATTAATGTTTTTATTGTGAAATATAACACCAACTGCTTTTTTACCCCCCAAAAGCAAGCTTCTTTTTTCCTGGAAGCGCAGTGGCCTGAAATGACCCCAGTCAGTGCTTGGTTGGGGTGCCCTTAAAGAGTAGCCACCCGGCTGGCTCGTTTGCAGGAGATAAAGAAGAAGAGATATTTCACTTGATTGAATTATTCTAGGCCTGTATGATCTCACATTCAGAGGACTAGGGTGTTAAAAACAAGCTTTTAAAAAGCCACCTTAAAAGCAATAGGGTGTCAATGTTATATAAATTCATCCACAAAAGGAATGAAAAAGAAACAATGTTCTCATGTTAGGTAAAGAGACACTTAAGAGTCTTTTCTGGGATAAAGTTTCTAGTGACAACACCCTGCTTGAGTCCCTTTGCTGGAGCTCAAAGAAACTGGACAAAACAGAAGACCATTAATGGGCTCTAGAGAACTATTAGACAGCTGAAAAGTGGAGGCCGTTGTGGCAAGGAAACGCGATGACAAATGTGATGGTAGAGTTTGAATGCGATGGCTTCTTCGAATGGCAGTATGGAATCCGGAATTTTTACAGATGACATCGGATTTTTTCAATGTGTGTACTAAAATGAATACATTTTACACTTTTAAGTGCAGATGGGACTGTTTAATCTGAGTCATTAAATCTTTTATGGCTTTCCTTATGTGAAAATGCCTTTAACAGCCAGGGTCCCTGATCTCCGGGGACATGCAGCAATGTCATGGATTTAGGCACGTTGGAGAAACTCTGGGTTGTAGGGGTTCAGAACGAGTCACCCCGCGTGCCTCAGCGGGATACAAATTGTTTTGAGTTAAAGGCAATTTTAGCTTCCAGTTCAAGAGAAACTTCTGTTCCTCCCTTTATTTAAAAAGAAAATATTTTTTAAAATTCAGACTTATCGGGGTGACATTGGACAATTGGATCACGTAGGTTTCAAGTGCACGTGTCTCTGATACAAGATCTGTGCACTGCACTGTGCGCCCACCGCCCGAAGTCCCACCGCCTTAGGCCCCGCCCTCCCCCCCGCCCCCTTCCCTCCGGCCACCACCACGTTTCTGTCTGCGGCCACGAGTTTCAGTTTCAGATTCCACATCTGAGCGAAATCATACGGCTCTTAGCTTTTTCTACCTGATTTACTTCACTTAGCATGATATTCTCCAGGTCCACCCACATTGTTGCAAACGGCAGCTTGTCATCCCTTCCTACGGCGGAGTAGCAGCCCTTCTTATCCGAGCCTCAATCCTGGGACACTTTGCTTGTCTCCATGCCTTGGCCACTGTGAATAATGCTGCAGTGAGCACAGGGGTGCGTATGTGTTCATAAATTTGTCTTTTTCTTAAAGAGGGCCCCCAAACTGTATCTGTTTCAGGCCCCGCAGAACGCAGATCCTACCAAATCCAGTAGAGACGATGGAAAGGCCTGAGGGCCAACACATTAGCATCAAGTTAAGGAATAATCTGGGGAGAATTGTTGATTCACACATTTATGATGTTTAAGGGAATTTAGACTATTCCAGAAAATAACGAATTAGGCTTGTGATTCCAGTTTAATGTGTTTTTGAGGAATTGATTTAGATCTTTGATATCAAGCTGAAAGACAGAATTTTACTAAGTTTTTTAAAACAGTATTAAAATATTTAAGATGGTTTATAAGTCACTGTGTTTACAAGTTCAGGTTACTCAAAACCTCACAGGTCCGTCAAAAGGTTTTGTTTGTGAGCTAATTAAAGGACTTGAGACAAAAATAATAATATTTTAAAATAAGGAATGCAATTCAAAATGTTTAGGAACATTTATTAAACAGTTTTTGAAACCTCCCCCCATCCCAAGTGATTATCAATGTTCTCGATATTTATAAGTAAGTTGATCATAAAAGTCTAAAGATAAAACAGGTTTTTAAATGTGTAACTGTTGATAACTCAAATATTAAATCTTCAAAAAAGGTATTTGCAAATCACCTTTTCCATGTGCAAAAGACGTTCCCCAGGATACCACAGGGTCCAGAGAGAAAAAAAGAGTTCCTCTTTCAGTTACCCCCTGAACGGACTGACATCCCTAATTTAAAGACTATGCCAAGTCTTCTGTAAAATTAATTTGCCGGGATTAATTAATTAATTAATTAATTTACAATTAATTAATTGTAAAAATTAATTTACAATTGATTTCTATTAATTGTAGAAAATGCATATTCTACAGGGCAGCTTTCCTGTGGCTCCCAGCTTTAGCGTTCACAATGCAGTTTTGTCACCCAGCAGCTTTGAGGTGAGCTGACCCGTCAGAGGCCTCGATTTCTGCGGCTGCCTCCTCCTGGCCCCCTGATCCCCATCCGGAGCCAGGACCGACCCCGGCGTCCGAGGCCCCGGTCCTGCTCTCACTGGGGAGTTGCTGCCAGTGGCTGGCTTTCTCCCATTCCTGCTGCAGCTCCCTGTGCCCAGGTCTGCAGCGACTGGTTCCCTGAGGACGTCCCAGGAGGGAGGTCTATAGATTATTCCAGTCTGTGCCTCAAGCCTCCAGTGGGCTTCTCATCTCTCTGGATGCCCCTTGGTCTCTGTGACCCCCGGAAACACTCCCTGGGGCCTCAGGGTAGGAGCCCTTGTTACTGAACCTGTGGCCCGACGCCCACTTGTGGCCCATCCCTTTGCTCCCTGCCTGCCCCACGGAGGCTGTGGGTCTGTATTTCAGCCCACGTCTTTTTGTTTTCTCTTTGCATGCATTACAGGTTTCCAGGTAACAAAAAAGTTCCAAGGTTCCAGACCTTGTAGCAGCCTCTTTCCTTCTTTCTATTTTCTGCAATATTTGAACTACTTGTAAACATTTATCTGCTGTTTAGTATTAGAAAAAAATTTCAAAACACAGACTGGGAAGGTGGGACGTTGTCAGCCCTCATCTGACTCAACCCTTAGGGACACTGGTCACAATGAACATGACAGATCCCGGCCTCCGTGACACACAGTTTCTCCTGGGCTCCCATGACCGCACCTGTAGCAACCTGCTCAGGCTACTGTGACCAAGTGCCACAGATGGGGCAGTCTAAACAACAGAAACATACCCTGTCACAGTCCTGGAGGCTGGGAGCCAGAGATGAAGGTGCCGGTAGAGTTGGTTCCCCTGCAGCCTCTCTCCTTGCCTGGCCGACGGCCGCCTGCCCCCATATAGGAATGTGGCCTGTGCACAAGCGACCCTCATGTCGCTCTCGTGTCCTCATCTCCTCTTCTTATAAGGACACCAGTAGATGGGACTAGGGCCTGCGGCCCAGAGCTCCCTCCCAGCTCCAGACTTTAATGTCCCTACTTGGGTGTTGGCTATGCACCGTGGATCTAACTGGTCCACACCTGAGCTGATGATCTCCCCACAGACTTGCCACATCTCACCTCAGTGGGTGACAACTCCATCCTTCCGAGTGGTCAGGCCAGACCCTCGGAGCATAGCCCTGCCCGCTGTTCCTGTGCAGTAATAAGTAGAGCATGATAGTGAGCTACGAGTGCCTTTCTTCTGAGTCACTGAGCCAGGCAGCAGTTAAGTCAAGGCACAGACGCCTGTAATCCCGGACGGTGCCCAGTGGACGGCGGGCACTTGGTCCTGTCTCCTCTGTCTCCAGCAGAGGCCGAGGCCGGAAGGGCTTGTTGGGGTCCAGGTGAAGGCCTTCCCAGCAGGCTCCCCCCAGATAGCAAGCTCAGCTCTTCACAGCGCTGCAGGGGTTCCAGGGGTCCCAGCACTTCCCGGGGAGCACAGAGGTGTGAATTCCCTGCAGACCCATGCAGCGGCAGCCTTGGAACCTCACATAAGGGAGCGCGCTCACATGACATGACATTTTGCAAACGCTGCAAAAGAAGATGCTATTTAAACCGCAGTCGTAAGGACCACTGTCTTTCTGCTCACGCCTTCCCGCCATTCCAGCTCTGGTGGGGATGCTGCAGTTGGCAGGGGCTCGTTTTGGATCAGTGCTAAGGGAGAGCTGAGTTGGGGATATCTGTCAGTGGGGATAGGTAATTTTTATCTTGTCTGCTGCCATGTGCAGGTAATTTGTTGTTAACTGTGAGATGTGGGAATGGCTTCTAGGAATGTTCCTGCCACCACCCGTGCCATCAGGGGTGCAGGGGTGCAAGGGTGCAGGCCAGGCGTATCCCGACCGTGCCCAGCACCCTACATTGGTTGGCAAGAGAGAAAAGTTTCTGAATGTGTGGAGCCAGAAGCCACCACGCTCTCCATACCATCCCCTCGATAGAAACGCTCTTTTGAATTGTCGTTATAAGAAGTAGAAAGTATGGACCCCAAAAATGTAGTTACAAAGTTACTATAAAGTTAATAAAACTCTCATGTTATTTCCCTGGATGTGTGATATTGTGGCACTGTCAGCTTTTTAGAATTTGTCATTTATTGCGGCTGCTTTTCTCATTTTAATAGATAGTCGGCTTTCGATGTGCCGTTTGTAGTTATAATTTGTGTCTTCTTTCTTCACGAAGGTTCTGCCAAGCCATGTACTCTCCAGCCCCTCACGGTCTGGCTCTGGCTCCCACAGGCCTCACTCCACTTCCGGCAGCACCGAAAGCAGGTCTCGTGGAAACAGCCAGCTTGTTTTGCCGTTGTTGACATAGGGAAGAGCTTAAATGAGCCAATTCCAAGGAAGCCGACCCACCTGCCCCTCCCCCCCTTACCTGTCCCTGTGGGTTTGGGCTGCGGTTTCATGTTTAGTTCCTTCTGCTCTTGTCAAAGCCCCTTCAGATACATCACTGGTGCCGGAGGCATCACCAAGTCCGTGCACAGAGGAGGGCACCGGCCAAGGCGGGCGCTACGTCCTTCGTAGGCGGAAGCCCCCGCTGCAAACCGGGGGCCTGGACCCCGAACCCAGATTTCCCGGAAACGTCAGTCCTTGCCTGCCTGCAGTTAGGTCGAGGGAGGGATGTGCTGTGAAATCTCTCCTTGTGAACCCCAGGGGTTAACACGCCTCTGCCCGCGTTTCTGGTCCAACTGGAAAAACCAGCCAGCAGGGCTCTGCTGGCCGCAGGCTGTGGACGGGAAAAGGAGAAACGTTTCCTCATGGAAGTAGTGAGAAAAGGAAAGAAAGGAAGTGGAATCATTCACATAAGTAAACACAGACCACCCATGTTCCCTCCGGCAGGTGCTGGGGGGCAGCGAGGGTCCCTGGCAACCAGCAACCGGGCTGTGGACGTGATCATACGGGCTGCAGCGAGGAAGGGCCCAGGCTCACTTTGAGTTTCTGTCCCTTCTCTCCCTCGCGAGTCCCTGATTTCTGCCACGTCCCCTAGCTCTTCAGTGTCTCCCAGCTATCGAGAAACTCCTGGATAGGACAGGCGACTGTGTGCATCTTCTAAGGACCTGACCAGTGGCCTGTGTCTCACTGGCCTAGGTGGCAACTAGGAACTGCAAGAACCCAAGCGCCCACCACGCTGGGTCATGCGGGAGCGGAGCAGTGGCCTCCGAGGCTCATGCCTGGGCGCGACTTCCCTGCCACCATTTCCGGGTCCCGGGGGGCCGGCCTGGAGCTTCTCCCATGTCTCTCTCACCTGGAGCAGAGCCCCCTGGCCACATGGGAGCCCAGCCCGACCACCCAACTACACTGAAGGACATGCAGTGGCCATGGACACCATGTCCCCGCTCCCCCGAATCCTGGCCCAGCCCTGACCACCGTGCAGCTCTGAACAACACGCTCAAACTCCGCCTGGGTTGTAAAACAGGGCTGATAACACCGCACTCTCAACCCCATTCCCGGAACCTAAGGAGACCACATTCAGGAAGTACGATTCAAGTACTGAGCACACAGAAGATAAACCCTTTTCAAACTTAAAAAAAATACATGTACATATATAAATAAAAATAAACAGGTTTTCTTAGCCCATTCCAGATGCTATGACAAAAACACCGCAGACTGGGCAGCTCAAACAACAAACATTTCCTTCCCGCAGGCCTGGAGGCTGCAAGTCCCAAGACCAAGGCTCGGGCAGACTCCCTGCCTGGCGAGGTCCTGCTTCCCGGCGCACAGGCGAACGTCCTTTTGTGGCGCCTTCGCGTGGCAGAAAGGGGGAGGCGGCTCTCCGGGCTCTCCTTTATAAAGACACAAACCCCGTTCTTGAGGGCACCACTCTCATGACCTAGTCACCTCCCAGAGGCTTCCCTCCAAACACTGTCACCTTAGGAGTTACGATTTCAATATATAAAATTGTGGGGGGGTGCGGAGAAAACATTCACTAGCACCTATTTGATCATAATTTCATCAAATATGATAAACATTTTAAATTTAAATATTTATTGTAATTACATAACATAATTGGTATCGAAGATTGTATTTTCTAATACTATTGACCATGAACCCTTCCTTCTAAAGTATTTTTTTCGGTTGCTTTGGGTGTCACTCGCTGCCACTGAACAAGAACCAACACAGCCCCAAGAAATCTCTTTATCCTCTCAAACGCCTCCCCCGATCCAATGGTGCGTAGTTAGTTTCTTCTTACAGGAAATGACATCAGGCTGGGATTTGTGAAACACAAGAAGGTGTGTGGCTTCCTCTCCCCACCTGTTCATTAAATTTCAGGAGGAGGGAAGGCGTTACGCACAAAGAAGTCAAGCTGCCATTGGGTAGGGGTCAAGCTCTGGGTCTGCGTCACCGACGCCACGGATGAACGTGTGAACCTAGAGTGTACCAACAACCCGAGCAAAACGCCCAGGTTCAGAGAATGGGCCCACAGGCCTCTTTCCCCAGACCTGGCCCTGGGGGTTTCGATTCCCTGGGCTGGCTCCCCTCGCTTCTGTATCCAGCTGTCCTCACTGTTCGCCCCTTAAAGTAGAAAGACTCTTAGCCTCTCCACCTTCTTGGGTGACTGGGGGCCTGGAGAACACCTGTTCAAGAATCTCGACAATTGTCAGGTGCTGTCCAAGCATGATGACAGCAGCCTACCCTTATTCAGAATCTAGCAAGCACGGTGCTGTTGTCTCTTCATACCTTGCGTCCCTTCATCTTTCCAGTAGCCTATGGGGTGGCACTTTTTGTCCCCTATTATAGAAGAGGCTTAGAGAATTGAAATAACAGTGCCAGGGTTTAAAACCAATTGTTTGACTTGAAAAATTAATATTTGACCAGCTTGAACTGCACACACTGGTCAGCCAGCTCCCCTTTAGCGGGCAACCCCTTGTCTCAGTAGGGAGTTAATGATGGGATCAGAGGTGCCCAAGGGGCATGTCCTCACGGAGGGAGCTCCAGCAAAACCATCCCCCAAGTCAAGGCTATTTTTGTTAATGTCCAGAAGTCTTCCTGGTCATTTGCTTTTCTCCCGGCCTCTCTTCCTGCCTCACGCTTTTCTAGCCAACGCCACCTCCTGATCCTGTGTTGGAAGGCACCGTGATGGATTCTGCTCCCGTCCCCTCCCCAGATGCTCGCCTCTGCCCATCACCTGCCATACCCCTCAGTCACCTTAAGCTTGCCACCACTTCCCCTGACATGCCACCCAGCCACCTGGGCCAGGTGAGCCCTCCCGGATTCCCCACTCAATGTTTCCACTGCTCATCCACCCCATTAAAAAGGAGAGTCCAGCTGGCTTTCACCACGACCTGGGAAATACCGGATGTGGACCCTTGACTACTTGTCATGGGACGGAACGTAAATCCACTCCTCTTTTTATCTCCACGCTGAGGGCATTTCAGGGACAGCAGGCTGAGGACCAAGTGGAGAGCTTTGTCAAAATAACATTTCATGACTCAAATTTTAAACTCATCGTCATAGCATCCGTGTCAAAGCCACGCTGCAGACACATGGCTGTGAACATCATTTCTCTCCTGATGACTTTAAAATTTGACTTAGTAGCTCTCCCTCAGCGCTGTCTACAGCGGGGGCAGCCACCCCTTACTCAGCACCACAGCTGACCTCAGACCCCTGCGAAACCCAAGACTGTCAAAAAGAGGACCAAGAAATTCACCCGGCACCAGCCAGGCCAATTCGTCAAAACTAAGCGGAACGGACAGAAACCCAGAGGTATTCACAGTTGGGTGTGCAGAAGATTCAAGGGCCACATCTTGATGCCCAACATGGGTTACGGGAACAACAAGAAAACAAAGCCCCTGCTGCCCAGTGGCTCTCGGAAGTCCCTGGTCCACGCCGTCAAGGAACCTGAAGTGCTGCCGATGTGCGGCGGATCTGACTGTGCTGGGACTGCTCACGACGTCTCCCCCAAGGGCCGCAGAGCTGCCGTGGATAGGGCTGCCCCGCTGGCCATCACCGTCACCAGTACGAAAGCCAGGCTGCTCAGCGAGGAAAACGAATAGACACGTTGTGTACACATTGTATTTGTGTTAATAAAACCTGAAAATTCTGCCATCTGGCATTTCAAAAATAAAAATAAAATAAAATTCGAATTAGTAAAAGACAGCCAGCAAGACACCAAGGTCTGGGGCACGGATTATCCAGGAGGTGCCCCTGGTGATGTCGCCACGCAGAGCTGGCCCTGTCCCCCGCAGAGCTGACCCCAGTAGAGGTAAAACTCCTCAGGGGCAGCTTCACAACGCCCATGCCCAGAGACTACTGGGGGGAAGGACAGGTGTGTCCTGGACCTCGGGACCACCAAAGCAGGCTCTCTGAGGGAGGGCCCAGAAATGTGAGAATGACTGGAGAGGCGTCGCGCGCGCGCACACACACACACACACACGCACATACACACACCCACGGGGTCTGTCCAGAAGGTATCCAGCCATGTCATATGAAAAATAGAGACATCTATTAAAGAAGACACAAGTTCCAAGAAACATTGTACACAGGACAATGATGCCTCGGTCCCCTTCAAGGTAGGCATCTTGGGACCTCACACAGTTCTCCCCCTCGCCATCAGCTGCCCCGTTGTATTTTCCTGAATCTCACCAACGGTCTGAAATCTCTTCCCTTTTGAAGGTGATTTTAGTTTTGGAAAAAGCCAGAAGTCGCAGGGCACCAAATCTGGGCTGTAGGGGGCCAGAGTCACCTGGGTGATTTGATGTTTTACCAAAAAACTCTGCACGAGACATGATGCATGAGTGGGCACATTGTTGTGATGAAGCTGCCAATCACCAGCTGCCCAGAGCTGCGGCCTCTGAACCATCCAAGTAGTTTCTGTGGAGGAATGTTCAAGCTTAACGCAAAATATGATGCAGATTCATTGCACTACTTGCTCAGCCATTTTGAATGTGACAGCCACACAGTACATGTGCTCACTCAACGGTGTCTACCGCCCCCGCTGACTAGTACAGTGAAGTCGTCATCGTTCACACCCCTCTCCTTGGCTGCCAGGTTATGTTGATGTTGTGCAAACTGTTCTTGTTGTATTAACAATGGCTGGGCTTCTTCCTGGCAGACCTGGTACACGCATATGGCCTCTGTGATGGCTTTTTTCTAATCTTCTAGGGCTGACCAACCCCACTTCTGAGTGGCACATTCTTCTCTTTGTTTGTTTTAGCTGCTTTTCTACTTTCCATGAGATGAAGGTGAAGTCTTGCTGGTACTGAGCTATTTTCTCTCCAAACACGGCATTGACTTCCTGTGCTCCCGTCCATTGGGAATCGGCTTCCACTGTTTCCGTGTCACAGAGCAATTACTTCATGATTTTCAAGTTCTTGGGTCACCTCCTTGTCATTCCATGTAAGGCCACAAATGCTTTTAACGTTAAAACTCTAATGTTTCACTTAATCTCGCTGATCTCAGCAAGTCGGTGCAGCCACCGAAGCAGTGGTATGATTAATGGTTTTTGACTGGCTGGGCAGTTTTAGATGTGAATCCATATATTGTCTTATGCTCTCTGTGCCCCTCCCTCGTTCAGAGGGGAACTGGCAGTGGAGTCGACAGACAGAGGGAAGTGACCTGAAGAGGTTCTTTGTGGCTTTGTGAATCCAAAAGCCCTATAAAAGCATTTTAGAAAGTACCATATATTTTTAAAGGCTATAAAATGAAGGAAGGAAAGAATCTACTGAGAGAGCAGGGACCTTCCCTTTTCAGGGAGGAAGAAAAGAGAGAGGGCGGGGGAGGTGGAGGAGGATTTGCTCTGCATGCTATGAGGAGACTAATTGTTTCCACTTCCCCTTGAATACACAGCTGACCACCTTCACCTGAGGGGATGTAAGTCCACTGTGCAGATGGCCACACGGTCCGGTATCCTGAGTGGTAAGGCCTCTTTGTCAGCGTGGGGTGTCCTCTGCCACAGCTGGGCCCACGGAAGCAGCTTCTGCCCCATCCGAATGGTGGGCACATGGCCAGCCCCATCGCCCGGTTTTATAGAGAAGCTGGAAAGCTGAACTTGATGTGAAATCTCCCAGTTTTAAAATGTCACTTTCAGTGTTTGTAGAATTCTCTGTGTTTCGATAGTAAGATATGTCATACCTGGTTTGGCCCGTGGCCACCAGTGAGATCAATCTAAAGTTGCTTGACACATTTTTGGAAAGTGATGATGCTCTTTCTTCTGACCTCTGGTCATACTTTTAAGTGAAAGAACAATTAAAATCCGAAACTGTGATTCGATGCTACACACCATCTCTAGGAGAGTGTTGCCTTGGGGTTAGTGTCTCCCATTTTTCAAACAGTGCCCGGACAGGATGGTGCTTGCACAAGAAGTCTCAGTTTGAGCTTGTTAGGTGGGTCCACCTGAATTAGAATAAATCATCTTTTCCCCAAGACATCTTCTGGCATCTGCTGGGAAACTGTCACGGTAAAATTCACATCCCTCGTGACTACCCATGTGGAAAGCATCCCCTAGCGGTGGGCAGTGCCAAACCCGCACACCACTCATGACAGCCTAGGCACGGCTGCTCCTCGGCAGCCCACGCCAACCCGAGGCTGGTTCGATTTGCCTAAATCCGTGCCTAAATAGGTTGTGTGATTTGTCTCCACTTGTTAAGACAGATGATACCTTGTATTTGCCTAGCTCTTCACATTTACAAAGTCTCTGCTCATTCACTGGTAATTTAATCCGCGACCATCCAGAAATGTGTCGTTACACCTAATCCTCAGAGGAGCTCATTCTCAGAGAAGTTAAGCCATCTGCCTAGGAGGTTCCAGAAGTTAGCTACTTCTGAACTTAAAGGCTCTGACCTTGGGGCCCCGGGGGAGTCCGGATGTCTCACCCTGCATGACTCTGGATGTCTTTTCCATTGTCCTTTCCACAGGAGGGCGCTCTCACGCCCACCCCGGGAACCCACAGCCCACTCTGGAGGTGATCTCCAGTCCCTCCCGTGACATCGCCGGGGGGTTACTAGTGTAGGCGTTCAGAATGAGTCACCTCAAAGGTACGCCTGTGTGGTATGTGGATTATTTCGCATTGAAAGCAACCAAGACACTGCGGACTCAAGAGAAGTGTCTGCTGCCCCCTTTACTACCTAGAAGGATTTAAATTAGGGGCCTGGCCCATGATAAATGTATCAACAGAAATGAGTTTTTACCTATCTACGTGGCAGGGCAAACTACTCACTACTAAACTGTGCTTCCCCTGCAGTGAACTTCTGAAGCCCCAAGGTGCCTAACCTCATCCTTGGCTCAGTGTCTCTCACACCCACGTTCCCTTCCTGTCTCTGAGCCGCTCCTGCATGTGGGGCTCCCATATGTATGTATGCAATTAAATTTGGTTATTTTCTCTTGCTACCATGTTTCATGTCTTTCCCATTATTAGACCAGCCGGAAGAACCTAGAGGGTAGAGGAAGTTCCTCCCCGACCCTGGGGATGTGGTCAGTAAAGGAGAAAGTGGATTTTTGCCTTCTTCCTTCTTGATAGTAGAATGATGTACTGTTTTACCACAGGCATTTTGTATCCAGCACTGATAGCCTTGCAAACGGGAATATGATCACTGTTTTATTTTCTTTATCAGCTTTATTGAGTAATTTATCACCGTCTAGTGACATGACACTGGCCCATTATTTTCAGGAGCAGGCTCCCCAGTTAGCTGCTGAGACAACAAGACAAAGCTCAGGTTATTAGTCATGGTGACAAAGCAGAGCCCAGAGTGACAGGACAGGCAGGCAGGGTTTACAGAAAACGGGGAGTTCAGGTGAAGGCATGGCTTGCAGGGTGGGGAGGGGCAGGGGAGGATGGGGGGCTGATGAGGGCAGGCTACAGTCTGTGCTACAACAGCCGACCCTGGTGGAAACAGCCAGGCATGGCGTTTGAGGCAGTGATTCAAAGGCTCTTCAAGCCCTGACTGGTGTGGCTCAGTGGGCTGGGCATCATCCTGCAAACCAAAAGGTCACTGGTTTGATTCCCGGTCAAGGCACTTGCCTAAGTTATGGGTTTAGTCCCCAGCTGGGGCACGTACTAGAGGCAACTGATTGATGTTTCTCTCCCTCTCTTTCTCCCTCCCTTCCCTTCTCTCTAAAAATTAAAAAAAGAAAGAAAGAAAAAAAGACTCAGAGTTTAAATTGCTGCTGCATTCCATTGTGGAGCTGGTGGGTCTTTGGGGGGTTTTCAGTAATGAATGATCAAGTCATCTGCCTGGGATCCCGCAATAGGAAAGTCATGCCAATTGAAGACAGTAAGCTATTTCAGGTTGGGCATTGGTGGTTTCTGCTCTTTTTTTTTTTTTTTAAGATTTTATTTATTTATTTATTTTTAGACAGAGGGGAAAGGAGGGAGAGGGGGAGAGAAACATCAACATGTGGTTGCCTCTGGCACGCCCCCAGCTGGAGACCTGGCTTGCAACCCAGGCATGTGCCCTGACTGGAGAATCGAACTGGCGACCCTTTGGTTCGCAGGCCGGCACTCAATCCACTGAGCCACACCAGCCAGGGCAATTCTCATTTTTTTAAAGTTTAGATTCATGAACACAGCTATGGTTTCCAAAAACCAGTGAGAGAAAGGAATATCTGTGTACTTGGATATTTCACAAATACAGGGTCTGGCAGAAGTAAGGCCTGCTTGACTGTGGTGGGTAGGATAATAATATGGGTGTAATAATTTATACTTTTAATTTGAGTATTTCGCCTGAAATGTCTTAAGGTGTGCTTGAGTGTGATACTGTTATGTTACAGAATTGCATACTTACGATTTTGTAATGAAAGAGTTTGTAATAAAAATCCAGGGGCGTTATTTGTGCCGGACCCTTGTACACACACACATGTATCATCTATACGGGGTGAGGCAAGAGTAGGTTTGCAGTTGCAAGTATGAAAAACACTGAGCTTATTCTTGCATTATTATTTAATCGTTGTACTATTTTCCATATGAACAACTGCAAACCTACTCTTGCCCCATTCTGTGTGTGTCTCTCCCCCTCTATATGCATACGCATACACCTATATAAACAGGCATATGTATGTATATTTAAATTGTGCTTAGCATGTCATATATTCAAAATCAATTAAACTGGAGGCATTTGAGTCAAAATTAACTGTACTACTTATTGATCAGTTACGGTTTATTTCTCGCATGGACATAAATAGTGGTAACTCAGTACAGTTGCCACCGGCGCGTCCTCGTGTCCCGGGACATGAAAGGAGGGCCAGGTGGTCACTGCAAGCTGCTGGCCACCGAGGGTCCTGGTCAGCTCTGGGCGCGTTGCCCTGATCCCGAAGACCTGGGGCCTCAGGTGCATCTACATGAGAAGCGAACTTCACGGCGGGCGCACCGGGCGCACGCCCTGGGCCCCGACTTCTGAAGGGTCCCGCAAAACCCCAACTTTACACTTCTTTCTAATGACACTAAGTTTGGTTTCACATGTGCAATTTTAATTATGTACAAGTTTACAATCGGCGATAAAACCTGACAGTATGTTTAAATATTTTCTTCCGCACCCCGGGCCTCAACTGACCTTGATCCGCCTCTGTGCGTCCTGTGCCGGCCCTCACTGGCGACCCGTGGTGTGTCTCTGGGAGAAAGAGATTCGGGGGTTTCACGCACTTTGTCATAGCCAGGAAAACAACAACAGCGACAGAAAATAGGTGCGGCCTCCTGAACTGACCTCCAGGTTCAGAGCGGCGGGGGGTCGGGGGTGGGGGGGGCAGTGGAGAGTGGTGATAAAGTCAACAGCAGAGACTGGAATGATCCTGGCTGGTTGAATTTTTTTTTAAAGTTATTTGTGTGCTTTTTAGCCAGAATAAAGAAATCCTATATAAGCATAGAAATAAGCATGTTTTATGATGAGAGAGGCTTGTGGAGGGAAAAAACCTTTAAGTTTTAGATTTTTAAGGACTTCTTATGAATGAAAAACTATTTTTAATATTCCTCTTTTCAAAGAAAACAATTATTCAGATCATTGGCATGCCTGAAAAGACTTGGCTGTGTTGGGTGGGTGGGGGAGGGTGCAGAAGGGTGACGGCCTGAGGCTCACCTCCAGGGTCCAGTGTGGCCCATTTCATGAATAAATTTTCTGGAAATACAGTTGCATTTGGTACCACATTTTCATTTCACTTGAAGACCTAAGTAATGTGTATTCTGAAATGAATAACAAAAACTGTACTACTCATTTAGAAACACATTTTCATAAAATTCTTTTAAAAAGAGGGGGTAGAAGATGATTTTTGGTGCAAATAAAGCTTCCAACTAGCCCCCTGGGCTTCAGTGAGTGCCACCCTGAGCGTCCCCCCAAAGTCACACCCACACAGACACTCCTAAAGCACTTCCCCAACTGCCGTGTGCCGGGGGTAGGGGGCAGGGGGCAGGGGGCAGGGGAAGCAGGCAAACACCACAGGTGTGAATTTACCTTATCTCCCCTCCTACACCCTCAGACATGTCCCTGCACTGAGGTCAAACCAGACTCTTTGAATGGCTCTGGGAAGCTCCAAGATCTGACCCAGCCCGCAAAGGTTTTCAAGGCGCAGCACAGGTTCTTCGGGTGAAACTTGCTCCCCCTCTGCAAAGCAGACCCACGCAGAGATGGGCAAGGACAGTGTTCGGACCTGTGGTGCCCTCCCCACCTCGTCCCCACTCCAAGCATCAACTCCATGTCCCGATGGCACCTGCCCTGTCCCACAGACCTCTCCAAGCACCTGCAGAATTAGCGTGTGTGTGCGTGTCGTGTGTGTGTGTGTGTGTACGTGTTCACTGGGGGACGGGAGGGACAAGCAGCTCCCTCTGTCCACACCGCAACCACTCGCTGCCTCCCTCTCCTCGTCCCCCTTGCCAAGGCTGCCAGCCTGGACTTAGTCTTCGGTCTTTTTCTCCTGGAAATCATGTTGCTTAAAAGAAAAGGATCCGTATCAGCAGTCTCACCTTTATGCCTCGCCAGTCCTGACTTATCTAGCTTGGCATTCAAAGCAGTGCTTTTCAGAGAGTCCAGGATGTGGGCTTGAAACAAAACTGTAGAGGTTGACCTTTAATGAAGTTCGCTTAACAATACACTGTTGCTGTTAGAGCCAGTGCTGCTTCTACCGAAACGGCTATAAAGGGCACAACAGGCAGGAAGGCTGAGCATTTGCACTTTACCTGGGCGTTTGCCATTATGCCTCCATTTCTTGTCTGAAATGTTGGCATTCAGCAGTGTAATAAGAATATCAGTCTTGACGTGATAAAGAAAAAAGGTTTTTACTCAACAGGTGGTGTCTCCGGAGTTCTGATAGTGGCAGCAGTGCTAGCTTAGCAGCAGTGACAGTAGCAGTGGCAGTGACTGGGCATTTAGCAGGGGCCAGATATTCTTTTCAGCCTTTTAGATGTTGTCACTCGTGCCAACCTAACTACATGGCTACGAGGCTTTGCAAAGGAGGAAACTGAGGCACGGAGGGTTAATGAACTTCCGCCCTGTGTCAGGGCTCCTGGCAGGCAGGAGGTTTCTTGAGGAGTGTTGCTGGGGTCATCACTCTGGGGACCGAAGGAAGCAGAGCTGGGCAGAGGAAAGCATTGAGCTGAGGTGTGGTCACCGCAGGGGCCTCAGCCTCCCCTTGGCGGGGAAGCGGGTCCCAGTCTGCCTTCATTGAGGGCAGACCACCTGCAGAGAGGGGCAGCGGTCCCCGGCTGGGTGGCTCTCTTCAGGGCGGTGTGGTCTGTAGAGTGGGGGTGGGAGAGGATGGGGGTGGGGTTAGGATCAGGGTGGGTGCTGACAGTGAGCATGTGGGCACATGCAGCGGGGACCCCCCCCAGGATAGAATCCGAGAGTCCGTACTCTTGGAGGTGCCAGGCTGTGTCACTTGTCCCTACATTCCGAACAAGCCTGTTAGCTCAGGAATTTATTATCTCTAGAGGAGAAAGAGCACCATGCAAGGAAAGAGTCACAAAGTCATGTGAAAGGCCAGAGCGTGGTGTGTCTGTCCACCTGGCCTGGCTGGGACAGGGGAGGTCTGGGAGGGGGGCGGTGGGACCTGTACCCAGAACCCTTTGCTCTCTAACCAGGCACCAGCCAGTGAGAGCCAGCCAGGCCAAGCCTGAGTCTTCCTCCAAGGAGCTTGTCCAACCAGAGCTCTGGTGGATGGGAACCAACCCCCCAGGAAGCCTGCCACAGACCTATGGCCAGAGAAGCCTGGCCTAGGGGGGAAAGTCTGAGACCCTGCAGCCACCCTGGAGCGGCAGTCCTGGGTTGATTGCCCTCCCACCCAAGGAATTCCCCCAGGGAGGAGTTGGGGGCCACCAAGATCTCTCAGGACCCGCAGGGCAGCAAGTCCTGGTCCTTCCTGCTGTACAAGGTATACAAAAGGGCAGGTGCCCACCAAGTGCCACCTCCCCTCCTCTTTCCAAGTGGGATCTTTTCTTTTTTCTTTTCTCTTTTCTTTTCTTTTTTCTTTTCT